>OX578138.1:63048825-63163839 GCA_951213105.1 Amaurobius ferox
ATTTAGAGTTTGACTGTATACAAAGGGATGGAATCAATAAGGCGTTGGTCCACCTCTGGCCTGGATGCAAGATATCACCCGGCGTGGCATAGACTGATAAAGTTCACGGATGGTGTTCTGCGGAATGTTTTGCCAAATTGTCTCCAACTGTCGGGCTAAATCGTCAACATTCCGAGTTGGTTGCAATCGCCTTCCCATAACGTCCCAAATATGCTCTATAGGAAAGAGATCAGGAGACCTAATTGACCAAGGAAGTGTTGGGCAAGCTTGAAGGCAATTCATAGCAACACGTACCGTGTGCGGGCAGGCATTATCTTGTTGAAAAGTAAGTCCGGGGTGTGGCAAAAGGAACGGTAACACAACCGGTCGTAGAATGTTGTCTACGTACCGCTGTGCTTTTAGTGTGCCATAAATGACTACCAAAGGTCCGGCTAAAAATTAAAATAATAATTACACTTCTTATATGAAGCGATCACGTGACCATGATATGAAAAGATCACGTGAGCCACTTCAAAATGAAATATGGCATCCATCTTGTCTCAAAATCGTGATTTTTCGAAGTTCTTTCGAAGTTCATATTGAGTGTTGAATCCATCCTAAAACCGCTTTACTTTTGCTTAATTTCTGTGCATCTACATTCTGAAACAACGCAATTGCAATATATTTGAATTTGAATGATCATCCAAATTTGATTATTTCTACAACGAAGCCTATTTTTCACTTATGTAAAATGTAAACAGCAAAATATGTAGAAAGAGTTGCATAAGAATTGCTGTATTTCTTTAACGCAAAATTATTTAGCTCATGGAGTCTGTATAGCTGATGTGAATGAAATATTCATTGATTTTACAGAGAGAAGGACGATTTTTCCGATGAAGTTTTAAGCATAGAGTTTAATTACTTGTAACTCCATGGTCTTAATTTTTAATTAAAATAAATTATTTTAGTACTGTGATGAATGAAATGAATGGAAAAATATTATGAATGAAATGTTGCTTTTATAGAGAGAGCCAGGCGCGTTATTTTTTCTGTCACGTCATTTGAATGAATTTCAGTTGTTTTCGATGAAGTTTTCAAATATAAAAAATTATTGTAGTGTAATGTTAATTTTAAAAATATTACCAAGGAATGTATCACATTTTAGAGATGCTTAAACCTGGCAATTTATATTTCAATGCCGTCATTTGAATGAAGTTCATTTTTTTCGATGAACGTTTAAGTTTTCAAATATAATACATTAATGTAGTATTGTGATAAGTTTTAAAATATTACCGAGGAATGTATTGCAATTTAGAGATGTTTAAATAAAATTGCATTGAAGTTGGAAAGTGTTTCAAAATCAATGCTTTAAGCATGATTGATTTTTCTTGTTTCTTATTATGTTCAATACAATATTTCTTATTTTGCATTTATAATAGGGAATTCGTGGTTTTAACGGCGTTTTTACTTTCCTTATATACATAATGTATAAGGAAAGTATTGTGACGGGGTCGAAAATTCGAATTCGAGTTTTCGACGGGAGAGCACGTTTCAAGCATCCCTGATCACGAATCAAACATTTTTGAAGTGATGTCTGTGTGTGTGTGTGTGTGAGTGTGAAAGTATGTGTGTGTGTATGTGTGTGTGTGTGTGTGTGTGTCAGTGGGTCTGTGGAGACGATAACTGACGAACGAATGGACCGATTCAAACCAAATTTGGTACAAAAATCACAATCTGTAAACACTGGAAGCCTATTGTTTTTATACGCAATCGAATGTTCAGAACCCCCCTAAATTTTCGAATGAAATTTTGAAAAAATCGTCAAAAAATCAAAACCAATAATAAAGTTACGTAAATAGATATTCCTTATGTAATTTTTCATTAGAAAACGATTGACATAAATTTTAGAACGCTAACATGAACCGTTCTCGAGATATCGCACATTTTTCAAAAAAATTATCAAAAAGTCAAATAAAATAGAAAAAAAATATTTCCTATTGAGAAACATGTTCACTTTTCATATATAATATCATGCGATAAATTGGGTGACATCATTCTCGTGGATCTAGCTCGTTCCATTCATGAAAAAAGATACTTAATATAGATATAGAGTAATACTTTTGCATTTGAACGCCAATTTATCTGCTGTAAGAATAACTTATTTCTTCGTTCATAACGCTTGGCGAGATTTTGGCGACGAAATTGGCGGAATGTAGCCAACTTGGCGACTTTTTGAAATGTTGCCAAATTAACGAAAATCTCGCCAAATGGATAAAAATGACGCTAAATCAATGAAAATGACGACTAATTGTCGAAAAGTCAATATCTTGGAAAGGATATTAGTATCTACTAGAAGAAAAACCTATTTATTTTACTGTAAAAGTAATAAATTCATTTCATTATATAAGGAAAGTCATGTGTTGCCCACATCAGATTTTTTAATAACAGAATAAGAGGATTTCTCTTCAAAAAAAGCAAAAACTCAACCTTCAATCCGATGTTTGTTTACATGCGCCATTTTAAATATAGACAAAATTTAACTGCTGCAAACTATAATGTAGCTTCCATAAAATGAGCAGTTGCCAGAATTATTTTAATTAATTTAAATATTGTTAATTTTTGCAATACAATCTTTCCAAAAATGTGTAAGCAGTCTCTGTATTTTAGCTTCCTATCTGATCTGTTCCAAACGTTTCTTCCAGCATACCATAGGAATGTCAGTACGCGACGAATGTTTAATATACCAATCTATATCTCAGATAATACAGAAGATCACGTCTCTTGCTGCAAATCATTAAGACACGCCTTAATGGATACTAATGGGATTGGATGAGGTTGATGTCCTACGGGATCGTGATTGAAAGTAGTGATTAAACAGGATTGGCCAATTCTATTTGCCGTCCTAAGAGAAAATTGCAGATCACGTTGGTATTGACTCTCATTCCTTAACTTGTGCAAGCTGAAAGACAGTGTATTAAGCTTTGTTTGTTTGTCTGTTTGCAAGCAAGGTTGTACAAATTGGTTTATTTTAAAAGTTTCGCTGGTAATTATTTAACATATGATTTTTAATTTTTAAAAATATATTTTGCTACTATGGCGCCATTAGATGATCTATAAATTTTCAATAGTTTTTCTTTCTAATGAAATAAATTAAATAATTTTCTGATACGTGAATGTAAATTATAATATTAAAACCTCGGAAGCATTCAATTGCAAACTATAAGTAAAATCCTTAATGTATAATAATAAAATATGTGTGTGTGCGTGTGTGTGTGTGTGCGTGCGTGTGTGTGTGCGTGTGTGTGTGCGTGCGTGTGTGTGTGCGTGTGTGTGTGCATGTGTCTGTCTGAGTGTGTCATGCGTAACTAAAAATCTAAAAATATTAAAACATCTGAAGCATTCAATTACAAATTATAAGTAAATTCCTTAATGTATAATAATAAAATATGTTTGTTTGTTTGTGTCGGTGGGTGTCTGTCTGTCTGTCTGTGTGTGTGTCATGCGTAGCTGAAAATCAATGATGCAGACAGCGGCGATATATGAAGTGCAGTGAAGACGAATACAGTGAAGACGAATAATGGAAATTTATTGTCAAAATGTTTAGATTTAGAACACATGCTCAAATGAATGACCACCAACTGCGAGACAGGCGTTACAGCGGCGACGGAGTCAATCGCGTACGCTTTGGAAGATTCCTAGCATTTCACGAAAGTCTGCAGCTACGACGCTAATTCGAGAGACAAGGTCCTCTGGTGACTCGATGGGCGTTATGTAAACGACGCTTTTTAGCTGTTCCCAGAGCTAAAAATCCAGGCAGGACAGATCGGGAGGCCACGCGACGAATTCACCACGGCCAATCCATCTGTTCGGAAAGACAATGTCCAGGTAATTCCGCACAATTCTGGTATAATGTGCTGGCGCTCCGTCGTGCTGGAACCACATATTCATTCGATGGTTTGCTGGTACAACACGTAGTAAATCTGGCTGCACCTTCTGGAGGAAGGTGAGGTACTTTTGTCCTTCTAGGCGGTTTGATATCAGATACCGGCCAATTAATTGGTCGTGGATAATCCTTGCCCACACATTCACGGAGATCCTTTGCTGGTGGCATGTGGAACATGTAGCAAGCGGATTTACTGTGTTCATTTTGACGCTACGTTTCGTCCACTCCAGAGAAAGGGTTCGACTGTTGCTCGCGGTTCGACTGTTGCTTTCCGACCCCACATTGTATTGTGAAAAGTGTTTGTTTTGGTGAGTTCTATAACCCCCCTTACAGTTCTCAATTTATATACGCCCTGTTTATAACAACGTTTTAAATTGAATCTTTCTACACCCTATATTTGGTTCGGTTCAATCCTATGTGTGATAACACGTATTTTCTACTTTTCCGAGCTCCATTGCTGTGTGTAGGAAGGGAGCTTGACTTTTTTCTCGTAAATTATTATTTTAGTTTTTAGTTTTCAGTTTCTTTTACATATTTTGCGTACACTGTAAAGCATTTGCAAGAATGTTACTGAAAGTTTCAGGGGAATCAGAAATACGTATTAAGGAGTGAGGTTCCTGATAGTTATGATAATATATATAAATAAAAATACAAAAATAACGCTTCGGCAGACGATAATTAGCTGAATGTTTTAGAAATGAAGCTGGAATTTTCATGAACGCCTGTAATTGTGTCTTCTCCTATGTCTGCCGAAATTAACAACAAAGTAGCTGAAAAAATATGAGCAAAGGTTGCAGATTGTTTTACAGTGTACGCAGCTACGTATTATTATAGATGGATTGACGCGTTAAAATCATAAAAACATTCCATTTAGACATTGAATCTCAATCAGCAATGAAAATGCTTGAAAGGTGCAACAAGAAAGATCAATCATGCGTACTGCATTGTTTATGAAACAGTTTCCAACTGAAATGCAGTTTTAAACATCTGTAAAATGCGATACATTTAGCGCTGATATATATTGAATTATCACTGTACTACATTAATTTATTGTATTTGGAAGCTTAAAAGCATCGAAAAAATGAACATTATTCAAATGACGCCATTGAAATATAAATTGTCTGGTTCGCTATGTATATTTCATTCCTATCACTTTTATTCCAGACTCCAGTGATAAATAATTTTGCTTGAAAAAAATCAGCATTTCTTATGCAACTCATCTTGCAATCACTTGTTCACATTCTGCATCCAAGTAAATTAGGTTCGTTGTAGAAATAATCAAAGTTTGATGATCATTTAAACTAAAAAATATTGTAATTGCATTGGCGCAGAATATAGATGCACAGAAAATACTCAAAAATAAAGCGGTTTTAGGACGGCTGCAACACTAAATATAAATATAATAGAACTTTAAAAATCACAGGGAATCACTTTTATACTGGGACAAAAAGAGGGATGCCATATTTTATTTTGAAGTGTGTCACGTGATCTCTTAATATAATATGAGTTTAATTATTATTTTCATTTTCATTTTAAAAACTTCCGAACATATTTTGCTAAAAAAAATTTATATATTTTATGGAATAATTTGAATCTTTCCTAACATTTTTGAAGCAATTTGTGAATTTTAACTTCGCTTAAAAAATGTTTGAAAAATTATGTGCCATAGGGTTCAATGTATTTCCCTTTTTCAACCCGGGTTCAATCTAAAACTAATTGGGTGGTATTATTCAATTACATTGCCATATGTCCCACAGACCGTCTCAACAATGTACTAGATTTTCATTCTGATAAAGTCATTTTTACTGCAGTTATAGTACGAAGGGAGAGACAGACAGACAAAATAAACAAAGTAATAAACACCTTCCAACTATGTTGCAAAATGTTAAAAACGCAGTCGTAACATACTTTAGTGGCATAACGACGTAACGTATCTTTCTTAAATGATATAATAACGTATTATGTGTGCCACGTTTCAGACCTCTGTGTGTTTCTGAGAGCCGAGAACGAGGACTTAAAATATGTTGAAAGACAGAACAGAGTAAGTCCATGTAAAGTTAAAAGAAAAAATCTGATGTGGCAACACATGACTTTCCTTATATAATTCAATGAATTTTACTACTTTTACAGTAAAAAAAAATATATTTTTCTTATAGTAGATACTTATATTCTTACCAAGATATTGAATTTTCGACAATTAGTCGTCATTTTCATTGATTTAGCGTTATTTTATCCATTTGGCGAAATTTTCATTAATTATGCAATATTTAGAAAAGTCGCCTAGTTGGCGACATTCCGCCAAATTCGTCGCCAAAATCTCTCCAAGCGTTATGAACGGAGAAATAAGTTATTCTTACAACAGATAAATAACTATTGGCGTTCAAATATAAAAGTATTACTCAAAATATCTTTTCTCGTGAATGGAACGAATTAGATCCACGAGAATGATGTCGCCAAATTTATCGCATGCTATTATATATGAAAAGTGAACATGTTTCTTAACAGTTAATATTCTTTTTTATTTTACATGATTTTTTGATCAATTTATTTGAAAAATGTGCAATATCTCGAGAACGGTTCATGCTAGAGTTCTAAAATTTATGTCAATCGTTTTCTAAGGAAAAATTATATAAGAAATGTCTATGTGCGTAACTTTATTATAGGTTTTGACGTTTTGATAATTTTCTCAAAATTTCACTTGAAAATTTAGGAGGTTCTGAACATTCGATTGTGTTTAAAAACAATAGGTTTCCAGTATTCACGGATTGAGATTTTTGTACCAAATTTCATTCGAATCGCTCCATTCATTCGTGAGATATCGTCTCCACTGACACACACACACACACACACACACAAAGACATCACCTCAAAAATGTTCTATTCGTGATCAGGAATGCTTGAAACGTGCTCTTCTGTCGAAAACTCGAATTGGAATTTTCGATCCCGTCACAATACTTTCCTTATACATTATGTATATAAGGAAAGTAATAAAATTTTTTAAAAAAATATCAACAAAATTCCGAATTTCCTTTACCATATGGTTTAATTACTATAGAAGTATCATTGTTATATCAGTAATTACTACTTCCGATTTTTGAAAATATACATGCAACATAATAAATTTATCCCGTCTGACCCAGGTAATTTCCTGTAAAGGATGGCAAATGAAATTCGTAATATACTGGTATACATTCGTATACACTAAATATTTAAGCATTCACTCTTCATAATTCCAGAATCAAAGTTATACATATGGCAACTGTGATCCGCGGTTTATCCTTGCAGAATGGAAAACAGTAAAATACAATAATTGATTCCAGTCGTGAAATCCTAAGATCTCGAAATCTCATCGAATTCTATTAGTAACCATTAATGTGTGACTTAAATGATTTAGAGTGCGATAGAGGAGCTCTAATGAATTAACTGAAGGGGAAATGCAGATGGACATAAAACTTCCGATTGCCTTTCGATATCTTTTCGATATTTTTACTTTCCTTATATACGTAATGTATAAGGAAAGTATATTGTGTGTGACGGGGTCGAAAATTCGAATTCGAGTTTTAGACGGGAGAGCACATTTCAAGCATCCCTGATCACGAATCAAACATTTGTGAGGTGATGTCTGTTTGTCTGTGTGTGTGTGTGTGTGTGTGTGTGTGTGTGTCAGTAAGTCTGTGGAGACGATATCTCACGAACGAATGGAGCGATTCGAATAAATTTGGTACAAAAATCACAATCCGTGACTACTGGAAGCCTATTGTTCTTAAACGTAATCGAATATTCAGAACCCCCCCCTAAATTTTTAAGTGAATTTTGAAAAAAATCAAAAAATTAAAACCTTTATTAAAGTTACGCAAATAGACATTTCTTATGTAATTTTTCCTTAGAGAACGACTGATATAAACTTTAGAATGCTGGCATGAACCGTTCTCGAGATATTGCACAATTTTCAAATAAATTTATTATAAAATCTCATAAATTATAAAAACATTAACTGTTGAGAAATATGTTCACTTTTCATATGTAATATCATGCGATAAATTTGGTGACATCATTCTCGTGGGAAGAATATATTAATTTTTCACATAAAATAATTATCTCCAAAACTTGCAGAGTTTATAAAACGTTAATTATTTTTCATTCGAATCTCTAATTGCATTCAAAACTCAGTTTGAAATGTTTTGATAACGTTTTGATTCATAAAAGATAGTAAATGTTAAGACATTTGGTATACAGAGAAGCAATGAAATTAATTTAACACAGTCGAAATATTTTAATGAATCTCCACGTGATCCTGATCTCCTTTAAAACATCATACATTATTGATATGGCAAGAGGATCAGAAGTCAATGAATAGTTTATGCCTGAATCTATATATCTCTTTTAATTCATTGGGTCAAGTCGGTCACAATGTAAGTCATCAAAACTCACATTAATGGATGTTAATTCATTTGAATATTTACGAGGGTGGATAACGTGGATTGGACAAGAGGTTAAATTGTATTCCTAATTATATTTTCCATACTAAGGAGAAATTGCAGATCTTGACACTCTCGATCTTGATTCCTTAAATTTGTATTTTTAAAGGCAATAAATTCGGGATTAAAACACATTGAAAAACTTAAAATTAATTTATAAATATTTTACTATAGTTTCTCCAATGTACAGTGCTTAAATAGGAATTTTAAGGTTCCGGTATAGCAACATTTGAAATCCTCTTTAGTTTATGTTATAAATATTTTAGCAATAAAACTTACCGAATTTACAGGCCACAAAGTTATTATCAATGCCATAACAACTTCCTTCATACAAAAAATATATAGATTTTCTTGAAAATGGAAATAGTAAAAATAATGTCATTAATAAACATAAAAATGACAAATAAGCGAAGTCAGTACATTTTCTTTCTTATGCTATTGTATAAGTAAAGGAAACTGTTTTTACCTGCATTTTCGAATTCCAGATTTTGTTCGATAAGCACGTTTCAAGACCTCCTCAACGTATTTCAAACACTTTTGTAAAAATGTCCGTCTTTGTGTGTATGGTGTGTGAACGTGATAACTCAAGATAGATAGGGGCAAGGGGAAATATGCAACAAAAATTTCGGTATAAATACGTTATGTGAAAGACTAGAACTAGATAGAGTCTTTAGTTATTCTCCATGACCATAAAGCGAATTATTCAAATTTTAAAATTTTGATGGAATTATATCTTAAAAATAACGATAATTATCGAAACAATAATAGTACAAAACAATCTCAGTAATCAGGGGCTTCAACGCTCCACCGCGTCATATAATCTGGTACAATAGCACGGGTGGGGTAACCGGCGAACTTTTTTCATGTCACGTGACATATTTTTCAATTTCCGAACTAAACGTTCGTCAAACAGTAGCATGTCTGACATCGACAAAGAGACAAATATGTATTAAAAATTATTTGTCTAAACAATAATTTTTATACCAAATAATATCCTACAAAAAATACAATATATAGAGAGATTTTAACACATAAATCTATAATTGTTTTGTACATGTCACATTATAGTAAGTTTCATTGCTTACATAATATGACAAATTAACGTATTAAATACCATTTTTAATTTCTAATAATCTGGTAATCCTACGCTCGCTAGTTTTAATAGTGCGGATTACTGAGATTGTACTGTACTATATATTTTATAGGGGGAATTGATAATCTGAATAGTAAATTGGATGTTAATGGATTCAAAATAATTTATATTGCCATAGATATGCCAAATACATTCTATTCATCTCTGTCACTAAGCTGTTATCGGCATGAAACATTTACAAAAAAATGCCGAAATAAGATAAAAGATTAACTCCTAACTTTACACGAAAACTAAAAAGAAAGGATTTTATTTTTTCATTCTAATCATGATTTTGATATAAATGAAAGTAGACTCTATGGAATGCAAATGTAGGAGGAAGTCCGGTGAAGACTCACCCCTCCTATATTTTATATGCATTTTCTATGTTTCCTTGAAAATAACAAAATTTCTAAAAAAAAATACCATTGATAAATAAATAAAAACTATATTAAATGATATGTTATTTATTTTTAAAGAAGGATTTTTGCTAAGCTTTCTTGTAATAAATTATTTTGATATCTCATCAAAATTGTTTTAGTTGAATTGATTTCAATAGACTTAATGGAGAGAATGTTTAAGAAGTCCTATATCGCATATGTTCTTACCTCATTGATAGCAATGAATTTTTAGAACATTCTTTTACCTGTAGCAAACTAAAACTATACGGATAAGTCAAACAACTTCTTTATATGAAAACGCACTTTGAAATGATTTTGAAACTCGTATTCATGGAGTTTCTGTGAAAAACTTTTCGAAAACGTCCCATTATCTCCATTCCCAGGGAGAAAATCTAAAGACCATTAAAGGCACGGAAACTAATTTTTTTATAAAGCTAAGTTAGAACTTTTCATATAAAGAGGTTTTATTTTGTTTAACAATGTATGGCAGTTACTATAGAAAATAGGCGTTTCAATTGAAAACTGACTGAGTTAGGTTCTGTCCCGTGGTCGATACGGTATGTGTGCAAAGTTTTAGGCTCCTTGGTCGCCAATTGTCTCTGGAGAATTTGGAAAACCTTTTTTGTATCTCCCTTCGTTTTGTCCCCTACATAGAAATTGAAAATCCGTCCGTATTAGATTTTGTTCTGCGCTCTATACTGCGTGTAAAGCTGGCGGAATGAACACGCTAGCATATTCTGATAAAAACAACAAGTTTCTCTTAAAAAAGTAGAAAATCATAACATAAACACCAACAAACGTAATTTACAAATAATAAATTAGAATGTACATGGTCAACCCTTTCTCCAATCTTTCTACCGTTGACTGCAGCCAGACACGCCACGTTCCAACTCGTACTTCGTACTTCGCATTTTTAAGAACCTGGTTGTCAGCTCCCCCTGCCGTCCGCAATTTGCAGGGCTGTTATTTAAATTTGGACTCTCCTTTCCCTGTAAAAAACACTGCTTGAAAAATAAAAAGTCGAGAATAGAAATTGCTAATCTTTACAAATGAACAAAAATGTAGACTTCTTCGCAAAAGATTTAGACTTCGAAAATGGCAATTATGGAGTTTCTCGGAAAAACTTTTCGAAAAACTCCCATTATCTCCACTGCCCGGAAGGAAATCTAAAATCTGGCTTTCAAAAGTTCTGTTCTGTGACCGATACTTTAGGTCTTCTCCGCCCTTAGGGTAAAAGCCGAAAATCTGACTTCATAAGGTTCTATCCGTGATCTTATATTTTTGCGCGGGAATTAACTTCCCGGGTCACTGAGAGAGGGAACTTCTGAAGAGTATAGAAAGATCTTTTGAAACCCCATTTTCTCCGTGTGCTTCATGACAATGTTTTTGCATTTTTCATATATTTACTGTGCAAATTATGATTCAGAGATTTTAGATGAAATGTCCTCCCGGGATAAGTTTGAACGTAATTTGTATCAAAAAGTGAATACTAAAAAATAAGCAATAAATTATGAAAAAAAAAACAAGTTTATTAATGTCCTCTCCTACACAACAGTAACAGACGGAAAAGTAACTACATAAATCGTTAAAGTAAAAATCTATATAAATAAAAATGAAAATGTCTGTCTGTCTGTCTGTCTGTCTGCCTGTCTGTCTCTGTTTGTCACACCATCACGGGAGAACGGCTGAACCGAATTTGATGAAATTTTGTGGGTAGCCCAGAAATAGCCCCACTTAAAATTATATCCGTGTTTTGAGTTTCTACGACCAGTGGTTCTCGAGATATTAGTAAAAAACGAAATTTTCGTTTGTCTCATCGTCACGAAAAAACAGCTGAACCGAATTTAATGAAATTTGGTGAATAGCCTTGAAATATCCCCCCATAAATTTTGTCCAAGTTTCGAGTTTCTAAGACCTGGGGTTGTCGAGATATTAATGAAAAACGGAACTTTTTCCTAGGAGTTCTACTCCCTAACTCCGTGGTTTATCCAAACGAAAAGCTTGAAAATCGTTTGAAAGTGAATTAAAATTTAATCTCTGAGTTTGATGGGAGATTTTTTGCGTTAATTAGTCACTTTCTGAAAACATGAATTGTTTGAAACATGATTTAAAGGGGAAATCTATCTCCATGGTTCATGGGTTATTTAAAACAAGCTTTTATGGAACAATGAGAAGTATAGAGAAATCAAAATCGTTATTTAATTTCGCAGTTTATGTTATAAGACATGACATATTTAACATGTTATAAGATTCTATCTTATATCATGTTACTCAGAAACGCAATTAAATTAAATCTGTCTGTTAATTTTAATAATTATTTTTTCGATTTGAATAATAAATAAATGGATATAAAAATATATTTTTGAAAAGAACGATTTGATTTTTCTTATAGCATTTTTGACTGGATAATATCAATTACGGTCTTCAGGTTTAAAAATTATTATTATTTATATTTTCGGGGATTATTGATTCAAGGATTATTGATATTTTCAAGTTATTATGCAATTATTTTATTATGACAAAAATTGTTTAAACTCATATATTGTATGTTGTACGAATCTTCTACACATACACGTGTATATCTTTTAATCTACGAGAATATAAGTAGTACAGGTATATTGGCATGTGTTTTGATATATATTGGCATATATTGCAATCAATTACGACCTTCTGGTATAAAGAGTACGGATATTATTGATGTTTTCAATTTATTACGTCATCTCTTTTATTTTGAGACGCATATTGTAATACGGGTAATCTTCTACTAACACATTGGCATATTTTCTGATCTGCGACAATATAATTAGTACGGGGTTGCATATATTCATTCAATTCCTATTTTTTCTTCTGTAAATTTGCTTACAAAAAGGGGCAGGATGTTTTATTCTTCAGATCTGATCGTGAAGATAATTTTGCATAGTGAGAACATATATTCTTAAACTTCTCTTTAGGAGCAATAAATTTAATATTTTAACAGAATGTGCACATGATTGCGAACTTTAAGTTACTTTAAATTATACACTCCGTACGAATAACGGGTGTGCTGTTAGTGGTTAATAAATTTTAACATTTTAGGAGGATATATCATGTTGCTCGGCATCGCAATTAAATTAAATGTGTTTGTTAATGTTTTTATTATTTTTTTTCGATTTAAATAATAAATAAATGGATAAATGGATATAAAAGTATATCTTATAAATAGACGGTTTGATTTTTCTTTTAATTATATTAATTGCTGACTGCGCACATCAATTTCATTTATTTTGGCAAAGAGTTTTCAAGCTTATATCGTATTTAGCTACTAAACTCATATATTGTGTTTAGCCAATAAATTCATATAGCCGATTGTTGAAACAGAAAAAGAGTAGAGCGGGTATATCTTCTAATACAATTGTAGTGTTTTCATTTAGTATATTGAAACGGGATAAGAATGTTTCATTCAGATCTGCAAATTCAAAGCTACGAATTTGGAGGGATATCGCTAATTTGACAACTTTTCTTAAACTTTGCCAAATTGACGGAAATGTCGCCAAATTGATATAAACGACACACAAACAGCTGCCATAAACCTTCGGGTTGGTCGTGTGGCTTGGGTCTTCTACATATCAATGAAATTTTTTTTTGTTTTGTTAGAAGAGAGTACTGAAATGATGTTTGGTTAGCATTTATCTGTCAGACCAACCATCCTACTTAGTAATACATGTAGCGAATTTTTAAAATGTCACCAAATTGATAAAAATGTTTTCAAATCTATAAAAATATCTTGAAATTGATAAAATTGCGCTACATAAATGATATTAATTGTTTTTTGTTAGGGGATAGTATTGTGATGATATTTCGTCAATTTGTCGCAAAGTGGAACTGTCAGTTCTATAGTCCCACTTGGCGATAAATTTGGCGATTTTTTAAAATGTCGCTAATTTGACGAAACTGTCGCCAAATGTTCAATAGAAATATAACTATTTAGACGATATTTTTTCTACCAATTTATTTGAAGCAAATGATATCATGTCGCTTAGCAACGGATTTAAATCCAATGTGTTTATTCGGCAGACGATTTTTATTAAATCCTTTCCGATTTGTATAATGAAGATATGTATATAAAATAAATTTCATTGCCATTTCATTTTGGAC
Source organism: Amaurobius ferox (assembly GCA_951213105.1). Lineage (NCBI taxonomy): Eukaryota > Metazoa > Arthropoda > Arachnida > Araneae > Amaurobiidae > Amaurobius > Amaurobius ferox. The sequence continues at coordinate 63,062,890 of OX578138.1, forward strand.
TGGATAATATCAATTATACTCTTCAGGATTAAACATTATTATTATTGATATTTTCCGGAATTATTGATTCAGGGATTATTTATATGTTTAAGTTATTACGCCATTGTTTTATTGCGGCAAAAATTGCTGATACACGCATATTGTACGTTGTACGAGTAATCTTCTAGGAATGCACGGGTATATCTTCTAACCTACGAGAATATAAGTAGTACAGGTATATTGGCATATATTTTGACATATATTGGCATATATATTGGAATCAAGTACAGTCTTCTGGTATGAAGATTAAGGGGATTAATTATATATTCAATTTATTACGTCGTCTGTTGTATTTTACCAAAAAACATTTGTGACTCATATTTCAAAACGGGTAATCTTCTACTAATAATCGGACATTATAAGTAGTACGTGTATATCTTCCCATATAATTTTAGTACTTTAATTTTGACATATATTGGAATAAATGACTGTCTTCAGATTTAAAGATTACGGGTTTATTGGTATTTTCAATTTATGCATGTAATCTACTTATACAGGTTATATTTTCTAATATTCGCGTATATAATTAGTACGGGTCCCATACAATTTTAACGCTTTTATTTTGCATATATTGATTCAATTCCATATTTTTTTTTATATTTGCTTACATAAGCGGTCCAAGATGTTTTATTCTTCAGATATGTCCATGAAGATAATTTTATATAGCGAGAACAGAGATTCTTAAACTTCTTTTTAGGAGCATTATATTAAATATTTTAACAGAATATTTTGATTAAACATGTCATTTAGTATACTATAAGAATTTGGGCATGATTATGAATTTCAAGTTTCTTTATATTATATACTCCGTACGAAGAACGGGTATGCTGCTAGTCTATATAAATAAAATTGAAAATCTGTCTGTCTGTTTGTCCCGTCATCACGAAAGAACGGCTGAACCAAATTTGATGAAATTTTATGGGTAACCTGGAAATAGTCTCACTTAAAATTTAGCCTATGTTAAAGTTTCTACGATCAGTGATTCTCAAGATATTAGTAAAAACAAAATTTTCGTTTGTCTCATCATCGCGGGAGAACGGCTGAAACGAATAATATGAAATTTTGTGGTTAGCCTTAAAATAGCTCTCCATAAATTTGGCCTAAGTTTCGAGTATCTGAGACCAGGGGTTGTCGAGATATTAATGAAAAACGAAACTTTTTCCTAGGAGTTCTACTCTCTAACTCCGTGGTTTATCCAAATTAAAAGCTTGAAAATCGTTTGAAAGTAAATTAAAACTTCATCTCTGAGTTTGATGGAAGATTTTTTGCGCTAATTAGTCACTTTCTAAAAACATGAATTGTTTGAAATATGATTTAAATGGGAAATCTATCTCCACGGGTTACTTTTACAAGCTTTTACTGAACAATGAAAAGTATAAAGACATCAAAATGGTTATTTAATTTCGCAATTCATGAGGAAGATTCTATCTTATATCATTTTGCTCAGAAACGCTATTAAATTAAATCTGTCTTTAATTTTAATTATTATTTTTTCGATTTGAATAATAAACAAATGGATATAAAAATATATTTTAGAAAAAAAACGATTTGATTTTTCTTATAGCATTTTTGACTGGATAATATCAATTACGGTCTTCAGGTTTAAACGTTATTATTATTGATATTTTCGGGGATTATTGATTCAGGGATTATTGGTATTTTCAATTTATAACGTCATCTCTTTTATTTGGGCAAACATTTTTGAGACTCATATTGTAATACGGGTAATCTTCTTCTATTAATACACTGGCATATTTTCTAATCTGCGACAATATAAGTAGTACGGGGTTGCATATATTAATTCAATTCCTTTTTTTTTGTAAATTTGCTTACAAAAGGGGCCAGGATGTTTTATTCTTCAGATCTGCCGGTGAAGATAATTTGGCATAGTGAGAACAGATATTCTTAAATTTCTCTTTAGGAGCAATAAATTTAATATTTTAACAGATTTTGCACATGATTGCGAATTATAAGTTTCTTTATATTATATACTCCGTACGAAGAACGGGTACGCTGCTAGTACTGTATAAATCTTACCCTTATACAAAAGTAATGTTACACAAATTCGTCGAAGGCAAATAAGAGAGACAGATTCAATAGGAAACAATCTATATAAATAAAAATGAAAATCTGTCTGTCTGTCTGTCTGTTTGTCACACCATCACGGAAGAACGGCTGAACCGAATTTGATGAAATTTTGTGGGTAGCCCAGAAATAGCCCCACTTAAAATTATATTCGTGTTTTGAGTTTCTACGACCAGTGGTTCTCGAGATATTAGTAAAAAACGAAATTTTCGTTTGTCCCAACATCACGGAAAAACGGCTGAACCGAATTTAATGAAATTTAGTGAATAGCCTTGAAATATCCCCCCATAACTTTTGTCCAAGTTTCGAGTTTCTAAGACCTGGGGTTGTCGAGATATTAATGAAAAACGGAACTTTTTCCTAGGAGTTCTACTCCCTAACTCCGTGGTTTATCCAAACGAAAATCTTGAAAATCGTTTGAAAGTGAATTAAAATTTAATCTCTGAGTTTGATGGGAGATTTTTTGCGTTAATTAGTCACTTTCTGAAAACATGAATTGTTTGAAACATGATTTAAAGGGGAAATCTATCTCCATGGTTCATGGTTTATTTAAAACAAGCTTTTACGGAACAATGAGAAGTATAGAGAAATCAAAATCGTTATTTAATTTCGCAGTTTATGTTATAAGACATGACACATTTAACATGTTATAAGATTCTATCTTATATCATGTTACTCAGAAACGCAATTAAATTAAATCTGTCTGTTAATTTTAATTATTATTTTTTCGATTTGAATAATAAATAAATGGATATAAAAATATATTTTAGAAAAGAACGATTTGATTTTTCTTATAGCATTTTTGACTGGATAATATCAATTACGGTCTTCAGGTTTAAAAATTATTATTATTTATATATTCGGGGATTATTGATTCAAGGATTATTGATATTTTCAAGTTATTATGCAATTATTTTATTATGACAAAAATTGTTTAAACTCATATATTGTATGTTGTACGAATCTTCTACAAATACACGTGTATATCTTTTAATCTACGAGAATATAAGTAGTACAGGTAGATTGACATATGTTTTGATATATATTGGCTTATATTGGAATCAATTACGACCTTCTGGTATGAAGAGTACGGATATTATTGATGTTTTCAATTTATTACGTCATCTCTTTTATTTTGGCAAATATTTTTGAGACGCATATTGTAATACGGGTAATCTTCTACTAACACATTGGCATATTTTCTGATCTGCGACAATATAATTAGTACGGGGTTGCATTTATTCATTCAATTCCTATTTTTTCTTCTGTAAATTTGCTTACAAAAGGGGGCAGGATGTTTTATTCTTCAGATCTGATTGTGAAGATAATTTTGCATAGTGAGATCATATATTCTTAAACTTCTCTTTAGGAGCAATAAATTTAATATTTTAACAGAATTTGCACATGATTGCGAACTTTAAGTTTCTTTAAATTATACACTCCGTACGAATAACGGGTGTGCTGTTAGTGGTTAATAAATTTTAATATTTTAGGAGGATATATCATGTTGCTCGGCATCGCAATTAAATTAAATGTGTTTGTTAATGTTTTTATTATTTTTTTTCGATTTAAATAATAAATAAATGGATAAATGGATATAAAAGTATATCTTATGAATGGACGGTTTGATTTTTCTTTAAATTATATTAATTGCTAACTGCGTACATCAATTTCATTTATTTTGGCAAAGAGTTTTCAAGCTTATATCGCATTTAGCTACTAAACTCATATATTGTGTTTAGCCAATAAATTCATATAGCCGATTGTTGAAACAGAAAAAGAGTAGAGCGGGTATATCTTCTAATACAATTGTAGTGTTTTCATTTAGTATATTGAAACGGGATAAGAATGTTTCATTCAGATCTGCAAATTCAAAGCTACGAATTTGGAGGGATATCGCTAATTTGACAACTTTTCTTAAACTTTGCCAAATTGACGGAAATGTCGCCAAATTGATATAAACGCTACACAAACAGCTGCCATAAACCTTCGGGTTGGTCGTGTGGCTTGGGTCTTCTACATATCAATGAAATTTTTTTTTGTTTTGTTAGAAGAGAGTACTGAAATGATGTTTGGTTAGCATTTATCTGTCAGACCAACCATCCTACTTAGTAATACATGTAGCGAATTTTTAAAATGTCACCAAATTGATAAAAATGTTGTCAAATCTATAAAAATATCTTGAAATTGATAAAATTGCGCTACATAAATGATATTAATTGTTTTTTGTTAGGGGATAGTATTGTGATGATATTTCGTCAATTTGTCACAAAGTGGAACTGTCAGTTCTACAGTCCCACTTGGCGATAAATTTGGCGATTTTTTAAAATGTCACTAATTTGACGAAACTGTCGCCAAATGTTCCATAGAAATATAACTATTTAGACGATATTTTTTCTACCAATTTATTTGAAGCAAATGATATCATGTCGCTTAGCAACGGATTTAAATCCAATGTGTTTATGCGGCAGACGATTTTTATTAAATCCTTTCCGATTTGAATAATGAAGATATGTATATAAAATAAATTTCATTGCCATTTCATTTTGGACTGGATAATAACAATTATACTCTTCAGGTTTAAACATTATCATTATTGATATTTTCCGGAATTATTGATTCAGGGATTATTGATATTTTTAAATTATTACGCCATTGTTTTATTGCGGCAAAAATTGCTGACACACGCATATTGTACGTTGTACGAGTAATCTTCTAGGAATGCACGGGTATATCTTCTAACCTACGAGAATATAAGTAGTACAGGTATATTGGCATATATTTTGACATATATTGGCATATATATTGGAATCAAGTACAGTCTTCTGGTATGAAGATTAAGGGGATTAATTATATATTCAATTTATTACGTCGTCTGTTGTATTTCACCAAAAAACATTTGTGACTCATATTGCAAAACGGGTAATCTTCTACTAATAATCGGACATTATAAGTAGTACGTGTATATCTTCCCATATAATTTTAGCACTTTAATTTTGACATATATTGGAATAAATGACTATCTTCAGATTTAAAGATTACGGGTTTATTGGTATTTTCAATTTATACATGTAATCTACTAATACAGGTTATATTTTCTAATATTCGCGTATATAATTAGTACGGGTCCCATACAATTTTAACGCTTTTATTTTGCATATATTGATTCAATTCCATATTTTTTTTTATATTTGCTTACATAAGGGGTCCAAGATGTCCATGATGTTCTTCAGATATGTCCATGAAGATAATTTTATATAGCGAGAACAGAGGTTCTTAAACTTCTTTTTAGGAGCATTATATTAAATATTTTAACAGAATATTTTGATTAAACATGTCATTTAGTATACTATAAGAATTTGGGCATGATTATGAATTTCAAGTTTCTTTATATTATATACTCCGTACGAAGAACGGGTATGCTGCTAGTAATATATAAATTTTATCTTTATCTAAAATTAATATTATTTAAAACTGTCGAAATTCTTTAATTTCTCTGCATTCTCATTTCTCTTTGACAATTGTGCCCAGTATCACTTTTGGATAATGATATGATTTATATAGTAGTACTAACAGTATACCCGTTCTTTGTACGGAATATCTATATAAATAAAATTGAAAATCTGTCTGTCTGTCTGTCTGTCTGTCTGTTTATCCCATCATCACGGGAGAACGGCTGAACCGAATTTGATGAATTTTTGTGGGTAGCCTAGAAATAGCCCCACTTAAAATTTAGTCTATGGTTGGAATTTCTACGACCAGTGGTTCTCGAGATATTAGTAAAAAACGAAACTTTCGTTTGTCTCATCATCACGATAGAACGGCTGAACCGAATTTAATGAAATTTAGAGGGTGGCCTTGAAATAGCCCCCCATAAATTTTGCCCAAGTTTCAAGTCTCTAAGACCAGGGGTTGTCGAGATATTAATGAAAAACGGAACTTTTTTTATAGGAGTTCTACTCTCCAACTCCGTGGTTTATCCAAACGGAAAGGATAAAAATCGTTTGTTTAAAGCGTCAAAGGGAATTAAAACTTTATTTTTGAGTTTGATGCAGGATTTTTGCATTAAATAGTCACTATCTGAAAGCATGAATTGTTTGAAACATGAATTTAAATGGAAAAATCTACCTCCATGTTTTTACATGTATTAACCTCCATGTATTTCACAAGCTTTTACTCAACGATTAGAAGTATAAAGAAATTAAAATGGTTATTTAATTTCGCATTTTATGAGGAAGATTCTATCTTATATCATGTTGCTCGGCAAAGGAATGGAATTAAATGTGTTTGTTAATGATTATTATTATTTTTTCTATTTGTATAATAAATAAATGGATGTAAAAATATATTTTATAAATGAACGGTTTGATTGTTCTTTTAATTATATATATTGCGGACTGCGTACATTACTTTTATTTATTTTAGCAAAGAGGTTTCAAAGCTCATATATTGTGTTTAGCTAATAAACTCATATATTGTGTTTACCCAATAAATTCATTTAGCCGATTGTTGAAGCAGAAAAAGAGTAGAACGGATGTATGTATCTTCTAATACAATTTTAGTGTTTTCATTTAGTATATATACAGACGGGATATGGATATTTTATTCTTCAGATCTGCAAATTTAGAGCTACGAATTTAGCGGAATATCTCTAAATAACTTGGTAACTTTTCTTAAACTTTACCAAATTAGAGGAAATATCTCCAAATTAATAAAAATGACCCAAATCAATGAAATTAAATTTGTTTTTTTAGAATAGAGTACTGAAATGATGTTTCTGTAGCATTTGTCGGTCAGTCCTTCCATCCTACTTAGTAACGCATTTAACTAATTTTTTTAATATCACTAAATTGATAAAAATATTTGTAAATCCATAAAAATATCATGGAGACGAAAATGTCGCCAAACCTTCCATGGAGATCACATTATTCAGACGACATGATTTCCATCAATTTATTTGAAGCAGATGATATCATGTCGCTTAGCAACGGATCCAATGTGTTATGTGTCATACGATTTTTATTAAATCTAATAAAAATATGTATATAAAATAAATTTCATTGACATTGCATTTTTGACTGGATATTATCAATTACGGTCTTCAGGTTTAAACATCATTATTATTGATATTTCGGGGACAGTTGATTCAGGAATTATTGATATTTTCAAATTATTATGCCATTGTTTCATTATGACGAAAATTGTTGAAACTCATATATAGTACGTTGTACAAGTAATCTTCTACAAATGCACGGGTTTATCTTCTAATCTACGAGAATATAAGTAGTACAGGTATATTGGCAAAATTTTTATATATATTGGCATATATTGGAATCAATTACGACCTTCTGGTATTAAGATTACGGGGATTTTTGATACTTTCAATTTATTACGTCATCTTTTTTATTTTGGTAAATATTTTTAAGACTCATATTACAATATGTTTAAGCTTCTACTAACACACTGGCATATTTTCTAATTTGCGACAATATAAGTAGTACGTGGTTGCATATATTGATTCAATTCTTTTTTTTGTGTGTGAATTTGTTTACAAAAGGGGCCAGGATATTTTATTCTTCAGATTTGCCCGTGAAGATAATTTTGCATAGTGAGAACAGATATTCTTAAACTTCTCTTTATGAGCAATAAATTTAATATTTTATCAGAATTTGCACATGATTGCGAATTATAAGTTTTTTAATATTATATACTCCGTACGAAGGACGGGTATGCTGCTAGTCTATATAAATAAAAATGAAAATCTGTCTGTCTGTCTGTCTGTCTGTTTGTCCCATCATCACGGGAGAACGGCTGAACCGAATTTGATGAAATGTTGTGGGTAGCCTGAAAATAGTCCCACTTAAAATTTAGTCCATATATGGAGTTTCTACAATCAGTGGTTCTCGAGATATTAGTAAAAAACGATATTTTCGTTTGTCTCATCATCACGGGAGAAAGGATGAATCGAATTTGATGAAATTTTGTGGATAGCCTTTAAATAGCCTCCCATAAATTTAACCCAAGTTTCGAGTATCTAAGACCAGGGGTTGTCGAGATATTAATGAAAAACAAAACTTTTTCTTAGGAGTTCTCCTCTCTAACTCCGTGGTTTATCCAAACGAAAAGCTTGAAAATCGTTTGAAAGTGAATTAAAACTGTATCTCAGAGTTTGGGGGGAGATTTTTTGCACTAATTAGTCACTTTCTGAAGACATCAATTGTTTGAAACATGATTTAAATGGGAAATCTATCTCCTTGGTTTATATTATACAAGCTTTTACTGAAAAATGAAAAGTATAAAGAAATAAAAATGGCTATTAAATTGTGCAGTTTATGAAGAAGATTCTATCTTATATCATGTTGCTCGGCAACGGAATAAAATAAAATGTGTTGTTAATATTTATTATTATTTCTTCTATTTGAATAATAAATAAATGGTTGCAAAAATATATTTTTAAATGAACGGTTTGATTGTTCTTTTAATTATATAAATTGCCGACTGCGTACATCACTTTCATTTATTTTAGCAAAGTGGTTTCCAGCTCATATATTGTGTTTAGCTAATAAACTCATATATTGTGTTTACCCAATAAATTCATTTAGCCGATTGTTGAAGCAGAAAAAGATTAGAACGGGTGTATCTCATAATACAGTTTTAGTGTTTACATTTAGTATATACAAACGGGATCAGGATATTTTATTCTTCAGATCTGCAAATTCAGAACTACGAATTTAGCGGAATATCTCTAAATAACTTGGTAACTTCTCTTAAACTTTACCAAATTAGCGGAAATGTTTCCAAATTTATAAAATTGGCGCAAATCAATGATTTGTTTTTTAGAATAGAGTACTGAAATGATGTTTCAGTAGCATTTGTCGATCAATCCATCCATCCTACTTAGTAACATTTAACGAATTTTTTTAATATCACGAAATTGATAAAAGTATTTGTGAGTCCATAAAAATATCCTGGAATTGATAAAATCGCGCTTAATAAATGAAAATAATTGTATTTTGTTAGGGGATAGTATTGTGATGATGTTTCGTTAATTTGTCGCCAAATGTGTCTATCTGTTCTACAGTCCCACTTGGCGATAAATTTGGCGATTTTTTAAGTTATCGCTAAATTGACTAAAATGTCGCCAAACCTTCCATGGAGATCGCATTATTCAGACGATATGATTTCCATCAATTTATTTGAAGCAAATTATATGATGTCGCTTAGCAACGGATCCAATGTGTTATGCCGCATACGATTTTATATTAAATCTTTTCCGATTTGAATAATAAAGATATGTATATAAAATAAATGTCATTGATATTGCATTTTTGACTGGATAATATCAATTACGGTCTTCAGGTTTAAACATTCTTATAATTGATATTTTCGGGGACTGTTGATTCAGGGATTATTGATATTTTCAAGTTATTATGCCATTGTTTTATTATGACGAAAATTGTTGAAACTCATATATAGTAATTTGTACGAGTAATCTTCTACAAATGCATTATATCTTCTAATCTATGAGAATACAAGTACTATAGGTATATTGATATATATTTTGTTATATATTGGCATATATTGGAATCAATTACGCCTTCTGGTATAAAGATTACGGGGATTATTGATATTTCCAATTTATTACGCCATCTCTTTTATTTTGGCGCAAATATTTTTGAGACTCATATTGTAATACGGGTAATCTTCTACTAGCACACTGGCATATTTTCTAATCTGCGACAATATAAGTAGTACGGGGTTGCATATATTGATTCAATTCCTTTTTTTTTGTAAATTTGCTTACAAAAGGGGCCAGGATGTTTTATTCTTCAGATCTGCCCATGAAGATAATTTTGCATAGTGAGAACAGATATTCTTAAACATCTCTTTAGGAGCAATAAATTTAATATTTTAACAGAATTTGCACATGATTGCGAATTATAAGTTTCTTTATATTATATATTCCGTACGAAGAACGGGTATGCTGCTAGTATAATATAAAAACTTAAAATTCCTATGATATATCATATGTCATTGTTATTCAAAGTATTATATTAAAATATTTAAATTAATGTTCCTAAAAAAGTTTAAGAATCTCTGTTTCTGCTACACAAAATTATCTTCACATGCAGATCTGAAAAATATAATATCCTGGTCTCGCTTGTAAACAAATTAAAAAAAATATGAAATTAAATCAATATATACCAAAATAAAAGCGCTAAAATTATATGAGAATATACCCATACTTATATTTTCGAATATTAGAATATATACCTGTGTATCAGTAGAAGATTACCCATTTCCAATATATGAGTTTCAATAATCTTTGCCAAAAAATAACAGACATGAAGGCCGTAATTGATTCTGATATATGCCAAAATGAAAGTTATGGAATTATATACCTCTACTACATATATTCTGGTAGATTACAAGTAAATTCATCGTGCATTAGTAGACGATAACTCATACTGCAATATATGAGTTTCAAAAATATTTGCTGAAATAAAACAGATAACGTAATCTTTAAACCCGAAGACCGTAATTGATGAAACTATATGGAAAGATATACCCGTACTACTTACATTGTCGTAGATAAGAAAACATAAAAGGAACATAAAGTTCACAATCATGTGCAAATTCTTATACTATTCTAAGTAACAGTGTTATTTAAAACATTCTATTAAAATATTCAAATTAATACTCCTAAAAAGAAATATAAGAATCTCTGTTCTTGCTATACAAAAATTATCTTCAAAGACAGATCATAAGAATAAAGCAGCCTGGTGCCGTTTGCAAATAAGTTTACAAAAAAATATGAAATTGAATTAATATATGCCAAGATAAAAGCGCTAAAATTGTATGGGAAGATATACCCATACTAATTGTATTCCCAAAATTTAGAAGATACACCAGTGTATTAGCAGAAAATTACCAGTACTACAATATATGACTTTCAAACATATTTGCCGAAATGAAACATTTGAGGTAATAAAGTGAAAATATCAATTATCCCCGCAATCTTTAAACTTGAGGGCCGTAATAAATTTCAACATATGCCAAAATAAAAGCTCTAAAATAACATGAGAAGATACTATAACCGTACTACATTCTCATAGATTGAAATATATATATCCGTGTACTAATAAGAAATTACCCTTGCTACAATATATGAGTTTCAACCATTTTTGCCAAAATAAAACAGATTACGTAATATATTGAAAATAGTAATACTGCCAGTAATCATTTAACTTGCATGCCGTAATTTACATAATCCAGCATACATTAATTTCATATAACATTTCATATTTACATTCATTTCATATAAATTTCTTCATTATTTAAATCAGAAAAGATTTAATAAAAATCTTCTGCTCGAAAAAAAACATTCGATTTAAATTCATTGCTGAACAACATAATATCATATTCTTCAAATAAATTTAAGGGGAAAAATATCGTCTGCATAATGCTATGTCTATGGGAGGTTTAAGTGTGCGTTTTTAATTAATATCTATACAACCCCTGGCAATAGAAACTTGAAACATGGACCAAATTTTACGCGGGGCTATTCCAAGGCTACCCACAAAATTTCGTGAAATTCGGTTTAGCTGTTCTCCCGTGATGATGTGGCAAAATGCAGACAGAAAGACAGACATGTTTTCAATTTTATTTATATAAATTGTTTTAAATTAATCCTGCCCACACCCTCAATTTTGAATGTGATTAAAATTTAATTTGTATTTTTTGATGCTCCACTGTTGTGTAGCAGAGGACATTGAAGAACTTGTTTTTTTCTCATAATTTATTTCTTTTCCCTCTCTCTTTCTTCGTCACTCTTTATTCACACTTTCTCAAGGGTTAATTAAATACAAAGTGAACTATGCAGAGTCCGCTTCGACAATAACAGCTTGCAATTCCATTCTAGTAGCTCAACGGTAAAGCTTCGGCTGGTCAGTTCGAAGATCCAGAGTTCCATTCCCCATTGGGGTAGCAAAGAACTTTACAATGGCGCCCGAACAAATCAACCCTGTATGATAGTGCAAAGATATCAGAGGTCTGAAAATGGACCTAATACGATTAGTACGGATTCAGTGAATTCTGGTATATAGAGCGCCGATTTCAAATGTGCTAATCAGGAATCTAATCTGAAGGATAAAAATAGCACCAGAAACATATCCTGGGGTAAAAAAAAGCAAAAGGTGCAAAAATCGTTAGTTGCACGCCAATTTAACATTAGAGGGTGGAAAATGCAGAGTCCACTTCAAAGATTAGAGCCTACAATTCCGTCCCAGTAGCTCCAACGGTAGAGCATTAGCTGGACAGTTCGAAGACCCACGTTTTGATTCCTGGTTGGGCAGCAAAGATCTTTACAATGACGCCCGATTAAATATACCCTGTAGCATAGTCCATAAATGTCGGAAAGTCTGAAACTGGATCTAGTATGACTGGTACGGATTCAGTGGGAATGATTTCAAATTGAGCGGACAACGATCACGCAAGAAGCTAAGCTGGAGGATACAAATAGCATCAGGAGGTTAACCTGAGATAAAAATAACATAAGATGGTCAGTAAGATTATAAATTGCATGCCAATCTAACTTTAGAAGGTGGAGAATACAGCGTCCACTTCAGCGATAAGAGCTTGCAATCCCGTATCAATAGCTCAACGGTTAGAACATCGGCTGGTCAGTTGGAAGGCCCACAGTTCGATCCCCTCATTGGGTGCAGCAGGGTTCTTTACAACTATTTTTTTGAACTTTTAAATATCTTCATTTTATTCCATATATTTCAACTCTGTCTGATCTCTCTTCAGCGTCCAGGCATCCTGTAATACTGCTGAAATACAGAGAGCAGCTAATAGTTTATTCTCTGAATATATGTTTATTCCTCTCTATACACTAATTCCTTACGTCATTCCCTTACTGCTGTAGAGCATTAGGACACACTTTATGGATACTGATAGAATTGGGAAAAGTCGAAGTCTCCTGAGATCAGGATTGGAGTGATTAAAATGTATTGCCAGTTCTATTTACGCCCCTAAAGTGAAATTGCGTTATTATGGTAATCTTGGACCTGATTCTATAAATCCTGTAGTTTAAAAGGAAATTGAATTTGGTATCAGACAACTATATGAAATAAGAAGCTAATTTTCAAATGATTAGAATATTTTTGCGTAATTTGCATTTTTACTTTCCTTATATACATAATGTATAAGGAAAGTATTGTGACGGAGTCGAAAATTCGAATTCGAGTTTTCGACGGGAGAGCACGTTTCAAGCATCCCTGATCACGAATCAAAAATTTTTGAAGTGATGTCTGTGTGTGTGTGTGTGTGTGTGTGAAAGTATGTGTGTGTGTGTGTGAAAGTATGTGTGTGTGTGTGTGAAAGTATGTGTGTGCGTGTGTGAAAGTATGTGTGTGTGTGTGTCAGTGAGTCTGTGGAGACGATAAATGACGAACGAATGGACCGATTTAAACCAAATTTGGTACAAAAATCACACTCCATAAACACTGGAAGCCTATTGTTTTTATACGCAATCGAATGTTCGGAACCCCCTAAATTTTCGAATGAAATTTTGAAAAAATCGTCAAAAAATCAAAACCACGAATAAAGTTACGCAAATAGACATTTCTTATGTAATTTTTCATTAGAAAACGATTGACGTAAATTTTAGAACGCTAAAATGAACCGTTCTCGAGATATTGTACATTTTTCAAAAAAATTATCAAAAAGTCATATAAAATTAAAAAGAAAATATTTCCTATTGAGAAACATGTTCACTTTTCATATGTAATACCATGCGATAAATTGGATGACATCATTCTCGTGGATCTAGCTCGTTCCATTCATGAAAAAGATGCTTTGAGTAATACTCTTGTATTTGAACGCCAATAGTCATTTATCTGCTGTAAGACTAACTTATTTCTTTGTCCATAACGCTTGGCGATATTTTGGCGACGAATTTGGCGGAATGTCGCCAACTTGGCGACTTTTTGAAATGTTGCCAAATTAACGAAAATCTCGCCAAATGGATAAAAATGACGCTAAATCAATAAAAATGACTACTCATTGTCGAAAATTCAATATCTTGGTAAAAGTATTAGTATCGACTATAAGAAAAACCTATTTTTTTTACTGTAAAAGAAGTAAATTCATTACATTATATAAGGAAAGTCATGTGGTGCCCACATCAGATTTTTATTTTCTCATTCTATGTAATATAGCATAGAGCAGCGGTTGTCAAACTGGATGCCGCGGCAATATTTAAGGAAAGTCGGCTAAAAATTTTAAAATTATTAAAGAAGGCAGGAAGGTACTTAAAATTTTAGTTGTCTTCCCTCGCCACTGTCGAAAAGAGTTTAATTTTTATTTCACACTCAGACATGTTTCATATTGCATAAAATGCCAACCGCAACGTGCTAAGAATAGTCCTTGCACGTGCTAAGAATAGTCCGACATTGACTCTGATGATATCTACAGTTGGATGATGAACTCGTTTTCCTGCGATCCTACATAACATACTACGAATAACTACGAAACATAAACTTACTGGAATGACGAATTAAATTTTTCAAAATCTGCTTGAGATCAGCGAAGACAGCAATTTAAAACAGAAATACCGTGAGGGAAGCCAAGAAGAGTTCTGTATACAGGTGTATTCAGAAAACAATGCTGCTGGTAAGGCTGCAGTGAAAAGACTTGTGCGTTTTACTTCAACTTATCTCTGTGAGTCTGCATTCTCAACCCACGCTTACATAAAACATCTGATGTGGGCAACACATGACTTCCTTTATATAATGTAATGAATTTACTACTATTTTTACAGTAAAAAAATCTGACGTGGGCAACACATGACTTTCCTTATATAATGTAATGAATTTACTACTTTTACAGTAAAAAAATGCGTTTTTCTTATAGTAGATACTAATATTCTTTCCAAGATATTGAATTTTCAACAATTAGTCGTCATTGTTATCCATTTGGCGAGATTTTCGTTAATTTGGCAACATTTTAAAAAGTCGCCAAGTTGGCGACATTCCGCCAAATTTGTCGCCAAAATCTCGCTAAGCGTTATGCACTAAGAAATAAGTTATTCTTACACCAGATAAATGACTATTGGCGTTCAAATACAAAAGTATTACTGAAAGTATATTTTTTCATGAATGGAACGAGCTAGATCCACGAGAATGATATCCCCCAATTTATCGCATGGCATTACATATGAAAAGTGAACATGTTTCTCAATACAAAATATTATTTTTTTATTTTATATAACTTTTTGATAATTTTTTTGAAAAATGTGCAATATCTCAAGAACGGCTCATGTTAGCGTTCTAAAATTTATGTCAATCGTTTTCTAATGAAAAAGGAATAAAAACAATAAGCTTCCAGTGTTGACGGATTGTGATTTTTGTACCAAATTTTGTTCGAATCGGTCCATTCGTTCGTCAGTTATCGTCTCCACAGGCTCACTGACACACACACACACACACACACACACACACACACACACACACACACAGACATCACTTCAAAAATGTTTGATTCGTGATCAGGGACGCTTGCAACGTGTTCTTCAGTCGAAAACTCGAATTCGAATTTTCGACCCCGTCACAATACTTTCCTTATACGTTATGTATATAAGGAAAGTAAAAACAGACACAGGAGAAAACTTTCTGGATCAAGTGATTTGAGGGTAAAATTAACTAAACTTCCCATAAACATAAAGGAAATAATGAAAAATTCATCCAAACAGTTACATTCATCGCATTAAAGACAACTGAGCATTAAATTTGCACTGTTTTTTCTTCTTTTCCTAAGTATTCAAACCGATTTAAGGGTAGCTGTGCCGCGAATTTTTTTTAGCCCGACAAGGGTGCCGAGGCGAAAAAAGTTTGAGAACCGCTGGCATAGAGTATTATCTTCACTGAAATTTTCTAATTCCAGATTTTGATTGCAATATATATTTTAAGACCTCCTGAATACGTTTTGACTATTTTTGAAGTGATGTCGGTCTATCTGTCTGTATGTTTGATGTCTGTGGTCGATTTTTTTTGTACATGATAGCAGCCACAAATACGAATGGATTTTTACGAAACGTTACATCCTGCTTTGTTAAAATTCTATCTAGGTCTAGATTTTTTTTTATTCGAGCGAAAACTTCGAAATTTTGTATTTCCTTAACATGGCAGCATAAAACAAAATTTGACTTAATTATGTACAAAATGGTTTATTTGTGACCCAATGGACACGGGACTAAATAGTTTCAATCATTGTGATAAATAACCGCTATACAACATATTTCTGCTCGTGATGACATTAGAGAGTTAACTGCTTGCTTACGGTATCTGTAGTATCCTACATATTTAAAAAGTAAATCCAATTGGGACGGCCTCTCTCTCGCGGTGATTGATTGATTGGGTAACGGAATGCGCCGCGTGAATATTAAATGCACATTCACGCATACTAACATAATTCGTAGTTAAATATAAATACTGCAAACACACACACACACACACACACACACACACACACACACACACACACACACACACACACACACACACACACACACACAAATGCATTTTAAAATGCTGAAACGAAAACACAGAAAAGTTTGGAACCACTGCCATTTATAGAAAAGTTCTCTTTTATTCTTATCATTTACAACATTTTATCATTAAAAATAAATTTTGAGAACATTATTGTGAGACCAGATTTAGTGAAACAGTTTTATGTTTGTATTTATGATTTTATGATGCCTGTAATGTCAGACAATGGCGTCAGTCTGAATGACGCCAGTTTTACAGCACCCTGACTCGAGAGGTCAAGTAAGCCATAAACCTAGGAGGCTAAAGTGAAACCATGAGGTTGGTTAAAAATGTTAACCAATATGGAAGAGGTCTGGTCACATGGCCCTGAGGTCGACCAATGGTAGCCGAAGAGGCGCGTCAGACCTCAGGCAAAAAGAGGCGGCAACCAAAAGGTTCTACAGGGATTCCATATACACTTCGACGACAGAGAGACTTAAGCGAAATGTCCTAATATACACTTGACCGTCAGATTCCGGAGATGAAAACGGTGTGTCCTGATATACACTTGAACGTCAGATTCCGGAGATTAAAACGGAATGTCCTGATGTACAGAACTTCAACGGCATATTCCATAGAGACTGCAACGAAATGAGCAGAGGTAGTACGATAGAGATCGACTCGAGTAATAACACTTGGGTGAGATGCAACAGAACTAAAGTACGCCAGCCACTCAACCAGCTGCTCATACCCTAGGATGAGTCGGTTGGTCTGGGTCTTTCAGCACCAAAGTACGAGCTGTGTGTCAAGGGTCAAAGACGAAATTGGAGGTATGTGTACCTATCAATAATTGTAGTAGTTCATAGACCATTTTGATAATATTAACTAACCTGGTCTCACATGTCCACTCTCCTCCGCAAAATAATATGTGATATATTGTTGCAATTAATTTAATTATTAAGAGAATGTTCGTAATAAATAATATTTTATTAAAGTAAAAATGACGCAGTTAGTTGTAGCATTATGTTAATAAATATTCTATTTCAGAAATTCGCACTGAAGATAATATGGTAGGTTTAATTAGCGGCAGAACGCAATGGGTTTCACGACTTTACGATATTACGGTCATGTTTAAGAGTTTAATTTAAAGTATGCATTGCATTCTTTTATTTTCCAGCACCACAATTATATCGTCTAACAATCTTATGTCATCCGTTTTGAAATATTTAATTACACATCTAATAATTATTTAATTAATATATTTTGTTTTAAATATTTATACTTTTCGGGAATCTTGAAAAAAAAGTTCTTTCGATCGTATGTTCTAAAAATATGTTCTTCTGTATTGAATGATTAAACGAGTCGCATGACCTGTGGCATCGGTTTTTAAATACTTAAATGTACATCAAATAATTATTTAATTAAATATTTTGTGTTAAATACTTATATTTTTCAAGATTGTTGGGGGGGTGGGTGAGAAATTCTTGTTTTGATCGTATGTTCTAAAAATAAATATTATTCTGTGTTTATTAAATTAATCGCTTAAAATTTCAAGTAAATATCTTAACTAATTCGGGTAAAAAGAGCGTCAACACACCATTCTATAAACGGTTGAGTCATTATCAGTGATTCTCAACAGATGGAGTATCATTGAAATCAGATAGTTTGATATTTTACCTTCCCTGCAATACATGGTAATGTATAGGGAAATTATTGGAATCATGTCGGAAATCGCAACTCGAGTTTTCGACGGATCTACACGTATCGAGACCTCTAAAATACGAAAAAACTATGTTCAGCGTGACGTATCTGTGTAGGTCTGTCTGTGTAGGTCAGACTTTGATAGGTCAGACCCTTGGGTGTGACCCTGGTGCTGATTAGTCTTTGGTACAATTCGAAAAAAAAGAACGCACCTATTTTTGCGAAATAGCCCGCAAAAATCTCGTGTATTCACTCTAGCTGAAATAAAAATTGATCAAATTTCACAAAATTTGGTAGATATATCACTTGGGGCATACTCAGGTGCTGATTAGATTTTAGTACTAGACAGGAACAACCTGCCTTTTTTTACGAAATGGCCCTCAAAAATCGCCAATATCTAAATAAAGGACTACGTATGTTCAAATGTATCAATTAAATGCTTCTTTTATACGTAATTTTTGATGAGGAAAATAATAAGAACAACTATAGGACTAACCGTTCTCGAGATATGTGAGATTTTTCGCATTTTTTTATGCCGCCCCTGGAAAAATGCCCAATTTCCAAATAAAAGTAGAAATTGAATTAAAAATGCAAATTTAGTGTCCTTTTGCGCAATTAAACTCAATTTAACGAGTTCTTAAAGAAATAAAGAAACAAGAAAGATCAATCATGCTTAAAGCATTGATTATGAAACACTTTCCAACTTCAATGCAATTTTATGTAAACATGTTGTCATGATAAAGAGTTATCAGACATTTTATTCACAAGCAAGCCTTACATCGGATATTGCCGTCATGCACGAAGGTGCAGTTCATAGCGCGAGCTACCACTTTTTCCAGAAAGTTCCAGTACTTTCTCTGCTCTCCAAGGTTGTTGTCAGGGGTCAGAAGGAAGCGAACTAGCCAATCACACGCGACCTTTGACCTAGCAACGGAGAGCCGAGGATGACATCGGCCCTCTCTTGATCGGTGGACGCGACAGTGCAAGGTCGCAGATTTACGTGCGCAAATTTTTGATTCTCGGGGAAGGCGGTAGCCTCGTGCTATCTGCTCGAACCGAGGAATGTGTTTTTTTGTAAAGTATTGAAAGGCTATAATCACGAAATAATTGTATATTTCGATTATTAAGTATTTCTATTCTCTGAAGTGCCTTTTTAGAAAGCGTCAGCTTAGAGAGAAAAATGATGCCGTAGGATGCAGCTGTACAAAGTGTACGTGGACGCATGTCGCAGCCAATTTCTATTAAGAGTGATGACGTAGCAAAGATGTGGACAATCACACAAAAATAATATGCTGATACGAAGAACATAGCCACAAGTTCGCCGGCCCGAATAAAGTTCTGAATGCCATTGCAGTCCTTTAAGGGTGCTCGAGGCATTGTGGAAGAAGATGAGTGATTCCTGACAAGAAAGAAATAATCTCGAACGGAGAGTTGCATACTTTCAACGAAACCGAATTGTATTCAGAGGACAGACATCACCCTGATACTGAGAGAAATTCCTATCAACCCGAAACAAGATGTATACCGAGTATGCGGATCCAGCAAGCATAAAGCAGAATCCCGAGGACAGACATCATCCCGATACAGAGAAAATTCCTATCAGCGTGAGCCTGAATGTATACGGAGATCGTTCTGGAGTTTGCGAAGATAATCTCAATACAGGAGTTTCCCAAACGATAGTCAGTGTGTGTGTGCGCTCGATACCTCATCATAGAGATGGAATTCCCCAACATAAGTAACATAAGAGTTCACCAACAAAAATACAGTGAGTGTGCATTCGATACTTCTCCTATAAGTGTGAGCTTAAATTAATAAGATATCATCAGTGCACTACTAAGTGTACACCACATAAAATCACCAAAGAAATATTCTGGGTGAGTAAATGGTGAATATAGATTAAGACACCAAATGATCTACAAATTTAATAATTGTTTGCTGTAACGAAGTTTAAAAAAAAAAAGAGTTATAAGGCAGTAAGGAGAAGAAAATAAGTGAAGTTAAGTATTTTGTATATATATATAATTAATAAGAATATTGTTTTGATGATATGTAATGTAAATATATATATAGTGAAACCAAGGCAAATTTGATAAGCATAAAAGATAAGTTAGATGTCGTAGCTTATAAGTCTGAATGTATATGCCAAATAATCTGATAATGTAATAATTGAAACAATATATAGATAAACATAAATAATTAATGACTCGAAGACATAACACATTTTAGTATAAGTATAACTGCACACAAATAAAGATGAAATATTCAATTAGAATAAAATTGACACACTTAAATAAAATTACTTGAAGATCATTTTTTATAATCGTAAATGGATATGAAGATAGTTTACTAATTTGAGTATGAGTCACACCCTTGCTTTGTTTACAAATTGATATTTTTATGAGGAGATTATGAATGAGAAAGATTGTAGAATGATTAAGATATGGTTAATACGGATATATTTAAAATTAGTAGATAAAAAGGTAGAGCTTTAATTTGTTAAATCTAAGCATAATATTTTCCACCGCTGATGTGAGCTAGCCTTATATCAGGTCATATACCTGACAGCGGCGATATTATAACTGGTTAATGAGGAGAAGTTTGCTAAAGCTAACAATTAGAGTTCCTTCTGATTTGGATACTAAGATAATAATTAGTAACACAAATATTAATTTAAACATATCGTTTTGATTTATTTGGGCAGTGGAAATAGGAACCTTGCTTTTGCTTAACGCATGTTATTTAGTTTTGCTGGTAACTAGATATTTCTTTTATATAGCCCCTGCGCTATTAAGGTCTTTCCCTTAAGTACACAAACACAGATAAATTTCAGAATTGTTTGTTTTTTTTTATATTGAGATTGAGAAGTCACATGAATAATGAGATATGCCTAAAGAAATTGGATAAATGATGAATGTCAATGTGTGTCTAATACCTAATTATGGATATTTTTAAATGAAGTTTAAGATGTAAACTACCTTTTCACAAGATTGATGAAGGAGACGTTTTGATCTAATTAATGTTTAATCAAATGCTTTATGTGAACAAGAAGGCTTTTTTTTATATTAACATGGTTGATTTTTTTTTGTGTTTCTTAATAAACAGTTTTTGGTACCCATTCAGAGAAGTTGTATTTGTATATAATAATAATTGTTTTTCAGAAAGAAGTATAAATTTACAGGTGAGTTTTTATTAAAGGGTAAATGAATATAAGTAAATAAAATACAGATATAAAAGTTTTGAATTAATTACAACTCTAAAATAATCATCATTTAAAGTTTAATGTGTAAGAATTAAAGTTGTATGATCCTCTTTAGGAAATTTTCAAATATAATTTAATTAATATTCTTACATAGCTTCTAATTTAATTAATATTCTTACATAGCTATGTCATGAGAAACATGACATTTTTTTTATAAATGTGTCTGACACACGCTAATTTTAATAATGCTTTTTTTAATTAAAAAGGGAATTAGAACTTTTATTTATTTAAAATTACTTTAGCTTTAAAACCTTTTGGAATATAGATTAAGGCAGTTGCTAGGCAAAAATAGCCATTTTCAAAAAAAAGTACTTTCTCACGCTCTTTGCACATCTGCAGAAAAACAATCTCACAGCTGCAATGTAGGAGTTTGGTCCCAGGAAGCATACTTGCCCCCCCCCCCCTCCTTTTTTAGAGAACACGTGCAGATTTTACATAGCAGGACCACAACGGTCAAAAATTCCTTTCTTGCTGAGAACCTTTTCCCACTGGTAATATAAAACTTGTATGTACGCCCCGTCAGGATAGACATGGGCAGTTTTCAGAAGAAGCTATAATTCCTGTCAACAGTAAGAATTTACTGACTAAAGTTACACCCTCTAAAATAAAGACTTCAGCAAACTTCACAGATGGGCAAAAATTCTACGAAAAGGGGTATGCAACATGGCACCCCACCTTTTAGCATGGACAAGGCCACCATCCAATAGCAACGTATTGTATGTACAAGAGTGGCCAATCATACGCGAATATAGTACAGCGCCACTGAGAATATGACGGCAAGTGTAAAATAAAAAAATAAGAATGAAAAGGAATCCGCTCTTGGACGCGGCCGGCCTGCGGGCCGGACCGCTGAGGTCCTCTTGCTTTTTTTTGAGCAGATTTTCATAAGAGACTCTGGCCCTGCTCTTCAACCATGAAGGTTGTCTCCTAATTTTGGTCCATGGAGACCTATAGACATAGTCAGCATTCGGACTATGTGTCCAATTTTTAAAGAATTACACATACAATTTGCTCCTCGAATTTAATAGTCATGTTGACTGAACAATTAAGCCTCGCCTTCAACGACTGTTTCATTAAGCTTCGTCTTCGGATGACTGATCACCAATACCCAACTAATTGAATACGTTGTCTCCTATGATGAGTGCCTGCCTTGCTTCAATTGATCTCAATCGATATAGACATGTCAACATAAAGCATCATTATTATTACTTATGAAAATCCTGCCATTGGACCACCAAAATGGGGAATGTTTCCTGCTACTGCTTCAAATATATGTAAGTCAAACTCTTCTTATTTTATAACATCTGGACAGCCACTGAAGGCTGATAATTTGACAAAGACGAGCTATTATTATTAATCATGGATGATCCCCAGTCATTTGGTGACATCAGAAACTGCTGTATTTGAACTTTGATCTTAAAAATTACGACCTTAATGAACTATAATAGAACTTGTATCATGTAACTTAATGTAGAATTAATTCTCCGCAGAACGAGAAAGAACATAAATAATGTTAAAATTTGAAAATGCAAAAAGGAATGTTAATAGTAATTGTTGCTTCAATATATTAACAGTGAATGATATTGGTATGATTTAAATTATGCATTTGACAACCGTTTGTATACTATATTTGTTGGATTATTTTATTACATATATATATATATACATAAACAAATAATAAACGAAATTTTTGGCCAATTTAAATCTCTTCTTTGTTGCCTATGTTCTTGTTGGAATTTTTAATTTAACTTTTATTTCAGCATTGGAGAATGAAGGAGCTTAATATTAAATTTACCACTATACTTTAATATTATTATGAGTGATAACCAGAGTTAATTTAAGATAAAGGCTTTGATATTTGCTGCTTGGTTAATCACCTTTTTTAAGTATCAGAAACATACACGGCCTTCCCCTTTTATACGTTTTCTGATACATGTCTAAAATGCAATACATTCCTCGGTAATATTTTTAAACTTATCATAATACTACATTAATTTATTATATTTGAAAACTTAAACCTTCATCGAAATAAATGAACTTCATTCAAATAACGGTATTGAAATATAAATTGTCTGGTTTAAACATATCTAAAATGCGATACATTCCTCGGTAATAATTTTAGAATTATCATAATGCTACGATAATTTATTAGATTTGAAAACTTCATCGAAAACAACTGAAATTCATTCAAATGGCGTCTTAGAAAAAATAACACGCCTGTCTCTCGCTATAAAAGCAGCATTTCATTCATAACATTTTCCCATTCATTTCATTCATCACAATACTAAAATAATTTATTTTATTTAAAAATTAAGACCATGGAGCTACAAGTAATTAAACTCTATGATTAAAACTTCATCCAAAAAGATCGTCCTTCTCTTTGTAAAATCCATGGATATTTCATTCATATCAGCTATGCAGACTCCATGAGCTAAATAATTTTATGTTAAAGAAATACAGCAATTCTAATACAACTGATTCTACATATTTTGCTGTTTACATTTTACATAAGTGAAAAATAGGCTTCGTTGTATAAATAATCAAATTTGGATGAGCATTTAAACTCAAATATATTGTCATTGCGTTGTTTCAGTATATAGATTCACAGAGTTTAAGCAAAAATAAAATGGTTTTAGGACGGATACAACACTCAATATGAATTATAAAAGAACTTTAAAAATCACGATTTTGAGACAAGATGGATGCGATATATCATTTTGAAGTTGGTCTCGTGATCTTTTCATATCATGGCCACGTGATCACTTCGTATAAAAGGTGTAATTATTATTTTAAAAACTTCTGAATATATTTCGTTGATTTTTTTTATATATTTTATGGAACAATTTAAATATTACTTAAAATTTTCGAAGCAATTTGTGAATTTTAAATCCGCTTAAAAAATGTTTGAAAAATTAGGTCCCTTAGGCCTCAATGTATTTCATTTTTTCAACCCGGGTTCAATTCAAAACTAATTGGGTGATATGATTTATTTATATTCCCATAGATCCTACAGACCGTCTGAACAACATACTAAAATTTCATTTTGATTAAGTTATTTTTACCACAGTTATCGTGCCAACGGACAGACAGACTGATAGACAGACAGACAGACAGACAGAATGAACAAAGTCATAAACACTTTTCAACTTTGTTGTAAAGTGTTACAAATGAATTTGAGTCTGCAGGGAAAGTCATGTGCTGCCCACATCAGAGATTTTGTTTACATTATCAACATAACTTCTCCACATATAATAGGCGGTATGGATAAAACGAAATATTTATAGCGTTAAACAAATAAGTCATTATCAAAATTAAAGTGACGTGAATGCTGCATAACACTTTATTTGAAATGAAGTGTTTAATTACAATCCGTAAAGATCTCGAGATAAAAGCTAAAAATTTCAAAATTACCGCAGGGACCAATAATTACCCACTTCTGAAGTGCCTCAGAAAATTAACGGGCACACAATTAATTATAGGGCTTCAGAGTGGAGGTTAAATATTGGAGGTTAAAATTGTTACCAAGGAAATTATAAAATGTTAAAAAGCGCGTAATTGACACTGAAAACTACATCGTTAAATACTATACGTTATTATCGGTATTGAATATATAAGGAAGACAATTATGTAAGGAAATATCATTTTTTAATTCAAGAAATATGGCTTTGTGTGCAATCAATATTGCACTGGGATAAGCAGCAAACGAGGTTAAGTAAGCAGGCGTACGTTTTGTAAATCTTCGAAATTTTGCTTTATCTGCATGTTGAGTTCATTTGCATTGCATTATTTTATTTTTGCTTGTTTAATTCTAAAGTTCATTTTTCTTGAAATTTTTTTAATTTTCCGGTTTTAGTTATCTTTTTTCACACCAGGTGGCGCTATGTTATGGGGTTATGCTAGTTATTCATTTTACTTTCTCTGCAATACAGAGTAATGCATAAGGAAAGTATCGGAATCGTGCCGAAAATTGTAACTCAAGTTTTCAACGGATTTACACGTTTTGGGACCTCTAGTACACGAAAAACCATTTTTAGCGTGACGTCGGTGTGTGTGCGTCTGTCTGCGCAGATTTTGTATGCACTCTAACTGAAAAACTAATTGACCGAATTTCATAAAATGTGGTAGGAAAGCCCGTTGTGGGTGACCCTGAAGCTGATTAGATTTTGATACGATTCGGGATTAAAGAACCCACTTTTTTTGCGAAATGGCCAGCAAAATTTGCTGTATCCACTCTAGCTAAAAAACTAATTGACCAAATTGCACAAAATGTGATAAATAAGTCACTTGTGAGTTACCCAGGTTCTGATTAGATTTTGGTACGATTTGGAAAAGAAGAACCCGCCTTATTTCCGAAATGGCCCACAAAAATTGACAAAATCCAAAATATAAGGCTAGGTACGCTCAAATGTAGTAATTAAAGGCTTATTTTACACGTAATTTTTGACGAGGAAAATAATCAGATCAACCCCGTTACATTAAAAGAAAATCTGATCTGGACAACACATGACTTTCCTTATATAATGCAATGAATTTACTACTTTTGCAGTTTAAAAAAATCTGATGTGGGCAACACATGACTTTCCTTATGTAATGTAATGAATTTACTACTTTTACAGTAAAATAAATAGATTTTTCTTATAGTACATACTGATATTTTTTCCAAGGTATTGAATTTTCGACAATTAGTCGTCATTTTCATTGATTTAGCGTAATTTTTATCCATTTGGCGAGATTTTCGTTAATTTGGCAACATTTCAAAAAGTCGCCAAGTTGCCGACATTCCGCCAAATTCGTCGCCAAACTCTCGCCAAGCATTATAGACGAAGAAATAAGTTATTCTTACAGCAGATAAATGACTATTGGCGTTCAAATGCAAAAGTATTACTCAAAATATCTTTTTCATGAATGGAACGAGCTAGATCCACGAGAATAATGCCATCCAATTAATTGCATGGTATTACATATGAAAAGTGAACATGTTTCTCAAGACGAAATATTTTTTTTTTATTTTATATGACTTTTAGATAATTTTTTTGAAAAATGTGCAATATCTCGAGAACGGTTCATGTTAGCGTTCTAAAATTTATGTCAATCGTTTTCTAATGAAAAATTACATAAGAAATGTCTATTTAAACTTTATTAGTGGTTTTGATTTTTTGACGATTTTTTCAAAATTTCATTCGAAAATTATAGGGGGGATCTGAACATTCGATTGCGTATGAAAACAATAGGCTTCCAGTGTTTACGGATTGTGATTTCTGTACCAAATTTGGTTCGAATTGGTCCATTCGTTCGTCAGTTATCGTCTCCACAGACTCACTGACACACACACACACACACACTCACACAGACACACACGCACACACATACTTTCACACACACACACAGACACAGACATCACTTCAAAAATGTTTGATTCCTGATCAGAGATGCTTGAAATGTGCTCTCCCGTCGAAAACTCGAATTCAAATTTTCGACCCCGTCACAATACATTCCTTATACATTATGTATATAAGGAAAGTAATTAGCCGTTCTCCCAAGATATGTTAGTTTTTTCGCATTTTTGCTACGCCGCCTTTGAAAAAAAAAAGTCCAGTTACCAGATGAAAACGAAAATTCAATTAAAAGTGCAAATTCAATGTAATTTCAAATAATTACGCTTGTTATATGTTGCAATATAATGAATTATTAAAGAAATAAAGAAAACATGAATTTAAATTGCAGGGAAAGTCATGTATACTGCCAAATCTCAGATTTTTCATTTGGCCAATATAGAATATCTCTCATTTGGGTGATCTAGTTCGTGTTTGTTCTCACTGAAAAAGGAAATTCAAAGATTTAAGAAACATACGTCTGGCGTTTCCTTAATTTAATTTGCTCAGCATTTTATTTTGTATCCTAATTTAATACAAACGTTTAAGTGAATGATTGTTGTATAAATATGGTGCAACTAAATACTACTAACTAATTTTAACAATTATTGTAAACTACGAATATTGGAATATATTTGACTCTGGACGCTACCTAACATTTGAAAAAACTCAAAATTTTGAGTTTCCTGTAAAAAAAAAATTATGGCAGTGTAAATTACAAAATTACTTTTTGCGTAATATTTCAATAAAAACTATCATATATCCCAGAACTCTGGCATGAACGATTGATTCTCAGTATACTACCACTAGTGCGCAGTAATTTTGCTCAAAAGTCTTATAAATTTTAAAAACCAGATAAAATTAATTATTTTTATCAGTATATAATATGCAATAAAATATCTGAGTGAATGAGGAAGTGATATACCAAAATTAACGAGGACTTCCATTATAGCAACTAGAATAGTTGATTTTTGCTGGCACTCTATGAATCCCAGGATCGAGATCAACGAAAATATATCAATTTAAAAAACATCGAATTAGATGCAATAGATATAATAAAAAAATCAAACAGAAATAATAAAAAGAAATCAAAATCACTTAACTATCAAGCACGTCCACACTAGCTAGAATCTTGTTAACACTTTCCGACACAGTTGTAAAGTGTTAATGACTTTGTTCATTCTGTCTGTCTGTCTGTTCGCTCGAAAACTCTCGTAAAAATGACTATCAAAATGACATTTTAGTATGTTGTTCAGACGGTCTGTGGGACGAATTGGAATGTAAAAAAATAATATCCCCCAATTAGTTTTGGATTGAATCCGGTTTGAAAAAGTGAAATTCATTGAACCCTATGGGGACTTAATTTTTCAAACATTTTTTAAGCGGAGTTAAAATTCAAAAAGTGCTTTGAAAATTTTAGGAAGTATTAAAATTATCACGTAAAATGTGTAAAAAAATTCATCAAAATATGTAGAATAGTTTTTTAAATAAAAATTGAAATAATAATGTAATAATGACACCCATATTGTATGAAGCGATCACGTGACTTATTGCAAAATAAAATATGGCATCCATTTCTTTTTTCGCTTAGTGAAAATCGGGATTTTTAAGTAACGCTTAAATTTATATTATAACTTGCATCTGCCCTAAACCCGCTTTATTTTTACATATTATCTGTGTAACTAAATTATGCGCCTACGCAATTACAATATTTTTTATTTTAAATAATCACTTAAATAATCACTTATTTCTCCAACAAAGCGAATTTTAACGTATGCAGAATGTAAACAAATCAAGCTGTAAGATGAGTTGTATGAGAATTGCTGTATTTTTAACGCCAAATTAATTAGCTCTGGAGTCTGGAATATAAGTGATATGAATGAAATATTCATTGATTTTACATGGAGAAGCAGACGATTTTATAGCATTGCCATTTTGATGAAGTTTTAAGTTTCCAAGTAAAATAAATTATTTTATTACTATGATAATTTAAAAAAATGTCACCGCTGAATGTATCGCATTTCAGAGATGTTTAAATGAACTCTAAAATCAAATATAACCAAATAAGTGGTTGAAAAATCATTTATTAAAATCGTCTTATTATCACGTACACAGTCACATGGTCAAAACGCTTTCGGACATTATCATGCCCTTCATCAGTGACAAAGTAAAATTAAGTGCGAACAAGTGCCTAAATATAGGCCGTACCCGCCAGGGCAAAATTAACATACAGAGTAGTCATAAAAGAACTTCCCCGATATATGAACCCATAGCGGCCTATCCGCTCAACCAATCGAATGGAAATTTCAGATATTGTTATTTGAAGGTATGCGCTCGAGATTTTGATGATTTCAAACAATAAAGCTCTCACGGTTACAGTGAAAAAAATTCGAAATTTTCGAATGGCAACACCCACTTTTTTCCTGCGCAAATTGATCAAAGCATTGAAAAATCATAAATGGTGTTGGAACGATACACATATGACGAAAATTGGCAGCGTAAAACATTTGCAAAGAAGAGCATTGTAAAGGACCAATGGCAACACAAGAGAGGAGAGGGAAAAAACATTTATTGGAATTACAAGTTTTTAACGTACTCACCTTCTCAGACGATAACGCGTTGCATGCGGGAGATTGTTGACAATAATGACGAATGTAACATCGCAAGAGCAATCTGTATAACTTCACGTTTTATGGCATTTTTCAATTCCAACAAATCTCGTGGATTTGATGTGTACACCTTAGATTTCAGATAACCCCAGAACCAGAAATCCATCGGAATGAGGTCGGGGGGTCGCGGTGGACACGAAACTGCAAAATTACGGAAGATGACTCTATCACCAAAGTTCTGTTGCAGCACTTGTCGAACACATGTAGCGACGTGTGGAGGAGCACCATCTTGCATCCATACAATGTCATTAACGACATTTCGCTGATGCAATTATAGAATTACATAATTCTGCAACATTGTTTTATACCGAGGACCTGTGGTGGAGCACGTTTGCATACCATTGGAAGTGACCTCTTCGAAGAAGTACGGACCGAAAACGAA
This sequence comes from Amaurobius ferox, assembly GCA_951213105.1. Lineage (NCBI taxonomy): Eukaryota > Metazoa > Arthropoda > Arachnida > Araneae > Amaurobiidae > Amaurobius > Amaurobius ferox. Next base: position 63,092,925 of record OX578138.1, read on the forward strand.
TGTACTTGTGATGCCACACCACACAGTCACTTTAGCTTCGTGTAAAGGCACTGATGCCACATCGTGAGGACTTTCGTCAGCCCAGTGAACTCAGTTCTTGGAGTTTACGTTCCTAGTTAAGGAGAAATGTGCCTCATCCGTCCATAATATCTGCAGCGGCCACCTGCTATCTTCATCATATCTGAAGAGGAAAAATTTCGCAAATTCGACACGCTGTTGCTCGTCTCTAGGTTGCATGGACGCGCTGGAATCGATAAGGAAACATCCTCAGAACAAAACGCAGAAGCTTGAGGTCTGTGGTTTTCGGTACATCTAAATTGAGGGCAACACTTCTTGCAGTACACAATGGATCTGCAATAATCGTATTATGCACTTCCGCAACAACTTCAACAGGAACAGATGGTCTTCCGGATCGCGGTCTATCACATGTGCATCCAGTTTCTTCAAATTTTTTTACCAAATCAGGTAAAAATACCAAATCAGGTAAAAACCAAATCAGGTAAAATCTTCAAATATTTTTACCAACAGTTCATACGGAACATGGGCCTCGTCTTAGCTTATGATTTCGCCGATGAACTCGCACTGCTTCGGCAGCATTTTCCTCGTTCAGATAAAACAGCTTTATCAATTCAATTCGTTGTTTCCCTGTAAGTGCCATCTTGTTGGCACGTTCGAACACCTAATTGAAGAAACAATCTTCCCACACTGCTTATTAAAGTTTATCCACACGCAATGCTTTGAACATGGTGTTCTGTGATTGGTGCGTCCACTGTCTATCCCTGTGAATTATGTAAAGTGCGTCAGTGCACCTCCTCTCTGTGTTGTCATTGGTCCTTTACAATGCTTTTCTTTGCTAATGTTTTGCGCCGCCAATTTTCATCCTACGTGTATCAATTCCAACACCATTTATGGTTTTTCAATGCGCTGATCAATTTGCACAGGAAAAAAGTGGGGTGTTGCCTTTCGAAAATTTCGAAATTTTTCACTGTAACCGGGAGAGCTCTATTTTTTGAAATCATCACAATCTCGAGCGCATACCTTTAAATAACAATATCTGAAATTTCCTTTCGATTGGTTGAGCGGATAGGCCGATAAGAGTTCATATATCGGGAAAGGTTTTTGATGGCTACCCTGTATACAAACAAACATACAAAATTACAAACACCAATTTATATATTTTTAATCTTTTAAGAAACAACGAGATGAAATAAATAAACATAATAATAATGCATATTACAATAAGAAATTGAGTTTAATAACCAACATGAATGTCGACAAAATTGAAAAGCAACTGCTGTTGAATTTTTAGAAAATCACGTAAAGCTTTGACCCGCAGAGAGTGAAGAACGAGTCGCCAAGCATAACTAAGGGTAAGAACGGGGTTCAAAATTACAAATAGAATTACGGTTAATATAAATAAATAAAGGATTCATAAAGTAAAATATTACGGGGGTTATTGCAGGGTAAGGGCCGTGGATAGCTTACCATTTTTAACATAGTGAGCATGTTCAGCTAAACGAATACCGACAGTTCGTTTAGTACTGCCAATATACTTGTAGAACTTGAAGTTATTATCGGAAGATAAAAGGGGGACAACATGCACCCCAACCTGACTTTTGAAACCTTATATTTATCTGAAAGTATACGATTAAATAACATAGAAACAGTAAAATGGTTTGAAATTAAATTCATGGCAAAAATGATTTAGAGGATTAAAAATCGTTGAGTGGTAAGGAAGACTATATTTATACGGCATAAGATCAGTAATTGAAACAAGCTTAGTATTCTGCTTCATACAATTATTACGAACATGGGAAGACATTTTATAAATGAACCCGAAGGACTAACCAGCTTCATAACAAAGATTAAAGACACAAAAGAAAACAACTTATTTGGTTGTCTTTGATTTTAGAGTTTATTGGATGACGTGTTTACCATGCTGTTTATATGTTTAAATAAAATTGCAATTTGAAAGAGTTTCATAATCAGTGCTATTTGCATGATTAGTCTTTCTTGTTTTTATTCTCTTCGATCCGTCTCAGTTTCTAAAACGAAGAGGAAATCTGATATTCCGAAAATTCGAATTCGAGGGGACTATAACAAGGTATATTTAAAACATTCAAAACCACATTTCAAAACCGTGAGCACTCCCAATCCAGCCTGAATCTCGGTTTTGGTATCAGTCTATCCATCTTAGCTCAGATCAACTAAAAAAATAAAAAATCCGCATTAGATGTGACAATACAAAAATATTTTTAAAAAACTTACATCACTTGCCTCTCAAAGTCAGTAACAGACAATGCGACATATTTAAAACTAGAAAAACATTACTTAAAACTGGAAAAAAGAAATAATTTGATAAATATAAAAATATAATTTTGGCGCGAACCACACCGTGAGTTGGGCATACGCAATCGACCGGGAGAACAATCCACTGGACTTTATTTACGGTATGTACAAATTCATTTTTATGCTTTTGCTTGATGAATAAAAAAAATTAAAATTATGTAGTAATAATTTAAAAACAAGAAAGATCAATCATGCATAAAACATTGATTATGAAACGCTTTCCAACTGCAATGCAATTTTACTTAAACATCTCAAAAACGCAATACATTCAGCGGTAATATTATTAAAATTATCACAATACTACATTAATTTATTATAATTGAAAACTTAAAATATCATCGATAAAAATTAACTTTATTCAAATGACGTCATTGAAATATACATTGCCTGGCTCTTTATGTAAAAACTGTAAATATTCCATTCATACACTTTCATTCCATTCCTTTCATTCATCACAATACTGCAATAATTTATTTTATTTAGAAACTTGAAACCATGGAGGTAAAAGTAATTTAACTCTATGCTTAAAACTTCATCGAAAAAGTCTTCTGTGAAATCGATTGCTTCTCTAAGTAAAATCAATGAATGTTTCATCCATATCAGCTATATTGCAGACTCCAAAGCTAAATAATTTTGCGTTAAAGCAATACAGCAATTCTTATACAACTCATCTTACATCTTCAAGTGTTTACATTCTCCATAAGTGAAAATGGGGTTTCGTTGTAGAAATAATCAAATTTTGATGATCATTAAAACTCAAATATATTGTAATTGCATTGTTTCAGAATTTATATGCACAGAAATTAAGCAAAAATACAGCGGTTTTAAGACGGATACGACACTAAATATAAGTTAAAAAGAATTTTAAAAATCATGATTTTGACACAAGATGGATAGCATTGATCATTTAAACTCAAATATATTGTAATTGCGTTGTTTTAAGATATAGATGCACAGAAATTAAGTAAAAATAAAGCGGTTTTAGGACGGATACAACACTAAATATAAATTAAAAAGAATATAAAAATCACGATTTTAACACAAGATGAGTGCCATATTTGATTTTGAAGTGGGTCACATGATCTCTTCATATAATATGGGTGTAAATATTATTTTAATTTTTATTTTAAAAACTACCGAATATATTTTGCTGAATTTTTTCATATTTTATGGGATAATTTGAATATTTCCTAAAACTTTCGAAGCAATTTGTGAATTTTAAATTCGCTTAAAAATTATTTGAAAAATTAGGTCCCATAGGGTTCAATGTATTTCATTTTTTCAACCGGGTTCAATCCAAAACTAATTGGGTGATATTATTCATATATATTCCCATAGGTCCTACAGACCATTTGAACAACATACTAAAATTTAATTTTGATTAAGTCATTTTTATAGCAGTTATCGTGCGAACGGACAGACAGACAGTCAGAATGAACAAAGTCATAAACACTTTTCAACTATGTTGTAAAGTGTTAAAAAAAACTGTCAAAATGTGAATATATACACGACATTTTTTGCTAAGCTTTTTGCTGATCGTGCTTTTTCGGATGCAGTGAAATTCGTACAGGTTAACTTTAAAAATGCAAATTTCGATGTATATAAAAATATGTAAATACTAGGATTAATAAAAAAATATTAATAAATAAATGCATACAGATTAATAAATAAATAAATAAATAAAAATTAATATATAAATGAAGGATTATCTTATGGATGATTCGGTTCAAACATCGTTGGAAAGAACGTCCTTCGCTTTTTCCAATGTAGTCAAAATGGAAACTCTGTGATAATATTTTCGTTCTCTAAGGAACGAATTTATGTGAAAATAGCTCAAAATCGTACTAAAACCAAAAATCTGTGGGCCGCACATAACTTTCCCTGCAGATTCATTTTTGCGTTCTCTTTATTTTTTCAATAATTCGTTACATTGAGTTTAATTGCACAAAATAGCATCCATACTTATTTAAAATGACACTGAATTTTCACTCTCTAATTCAATTTTCGTTCTCATTTGGTAACTGGACTTATTTTCAAAGGTGTCGCCCAGGCGGTGAAGTGGATAGCGTCGTCGGCTGCTGTCCTGTGGGCTCGGGTTCGAATTCCGAGTAAGGCATGGTTGTATATCGAGGTAAAGTCAGTCTTTCGCCTACTGGGTCCTCATCTACAATGTGAAGCTGCACCCTCCCCCCCCCCCTTCGACCTTCGTCAGTGAGGCTTGTCCGTAATACACTGTTCTCTTGTATTGTCTTGTTCGTTCTTTCCTGTGTCACTGGTCCTGTGTCGGCTATGAATCGATTACAGGAGGTCATCAGAAACAACAACAACAACAATTTTCAAAGGTGGCGTAGCGAAAATATTAATATATCGCGAAAACTGCTAATTCCAGTGTAACGGGGTTGGTCTTATTTTTGTCATCGTTAAAAATTACGTATAAAACAAACATAATTGATATATTTGAGCACACATAGATTTTTTATTTTAGATTTTGGCGATTTTTCTGCGGGCCATTTCGCAAAAAGGGCGGGTTATTTTTTCCGAATTGTACCAAGATCCAACCATCACCAGGGTAACCCACAAGTGACTTATCGAATAAATTTTGTTAAAGTTGATGTATCACATTTTCAGCTAGGGTGAATACAGCCAATTTTTGCGTGCCTTTTCGCAAAAAAAGGAAGGTTCTTTTATCCCGAATCGTACCAAAAACTAATCAGCACCAAGATTGCACACAAAGCAACAGGTTTGCGCACAAGTGACTTACCTACCAAATTTTATGAAATTTAGTCCATTAGTTTTTTTGAGTGGATACATACATTGCATGTTTTTTTGAGTGGATACATACATTGCACACAAAGTCACACAAGCACAGACGTCACGTTATAAATAGTTTTTTCGTATTCTAGAAGTCTCAAAACATGTTGATCCGTCAAGAACTCGATTTTCGATTTTCCGGCATGATTCCAATTTATTCCCTATGCATTACCATGTATTGAGGGGAAAGTAAAAATTATTAAGCAGCTAATTCGAATTTTAAAAAATCATAAAATGTCCTATCACCACGGACTCTGGTGTACCTGTTCACCAATTTTCGTCGCTGTTTGATGCTTAAATTTTTCGCTATAGACGACATACACAGACACAAAAAAAATCTTCTATTATTACGTAAGATAAGCAATCAGTCGTTTTCAGCGGTTATTTTTTTTTACTTTCCCTGCAATACATGGCAATGCATAGGGAAAGTATTGAAATCATGTCGAAAATCGCAACTCGAGTTTTCGACAGATCTACACGTTTCGAGACCTCTAGAATACGAAAAAACTATGTTTAGCGTGACGTCTGTTTATGTATCTGTGTGTTTGTCTGTGTGTCTGTGAAATGTATGTATCCACTCTAACTCAACCTAATGGACCGAATTTCATAAAATTTTGTAGGTAAGACCATTGGGTGTGGCCCTGGTGCTGATTAGTTTTTGGTACAATTCGGAAAAAAAGAACTCTCCTTTTTTGCGAAATGGCCCGCAAAAATCTCATGTATTCACTCTAGCTGAAATACAAATTGATTAAATTTCACAAAATTTGGTAGATAAATCACATGTGAGATACTCTGCTAATTAGATTTTGGTTCGATTCGGAAAAGGACAACCTACCTTTTTATATGAAATGGCCCGCAAAAATCGCCAATATCTAAAAAAATTACGTATGTTCAAATGTATCAATTAAATGCCTGTTTATAAGTAATTTTTGACGAGGAAAATAATAAGAACAACTCTATTACACTAGGACTAACCGTTCTCGAGATATTTGAGATTTTTCGCATTTTTTTATGCTGCCTTTGGAAAATTGTCCAATTACCAAATAAAAGTAGAAATTGAATTTAAAATGCAAATTTAGTATCATTTTGTGCAAGTTAACTCAATTTAATGAGTTCTTAAAGAAAAAATGAACTTGTGTCTGCAGGGAAAGTCATGTGCTGCCCACATCAGATTTTTACTATTATATTTTTAACCGTTCACTTAAATATAATCAGCTTACATTATGTACATATATATATATATGTATATATATATATATATATACACCATTCACCGCAAAAGTAATTTAGGTGCAAGTATTGTCATGTCCTCACGAAATAATTTTTACAGTTAGGAAGAGAGATTTATCAGAAATTTCATCAGCGTCTGCACAAGTTAGCGATGAAAAATACGCGCATTAAACGCACTTCCTCGTCATAATTAGCTTATCTAATTGCTGTCATTAATTCACTGAGATAAGCTGCTTGAAACCGAAATTACATGGCAGGGTAGGATAAATGCATTGCTGTTATTTGTTATGTCATTGTTCAATGCAAAAAGATAAGACATTTTTAGAGGAAACATTTAAAGGTTGTGCAGAAAATTTTCAAAATAAGATAAATGAAAAAATTTAAAACATTAAATAAATTGTTTGTATATTATATTTCAGTAATATAGATAACATATTAATTTATAAATCACTAGTACTTGAATGAGTCTATTAAGGACGTGGAAAATGATATTCTTAAATGTAATCTCTTTATTTTTACTTTGGTTAACAATGTGTAGAGCTTAGCAATTAACGCAAAATTATTCAGCTCTGGAGTTTGGAATAAAAGTGATATAAATGAAATATTCATTTCTTTTACATAAAGAGCCAGACGATTTATATTTAAATGACGTCATTTGAATAAAGTTCAGTTTTTTCACTGAAGTTTTAAGTTTTCAAATACAATAAATTATTGTAATACTGTGATAACTTAAAATATATCAGCTCTGAATGTATCGCAATTTAGAGACGTTTAAATGAAATTCTTAAAAAATGTAATCGAAACTTCTCTTTATTAATTTTTACTTTGGTTAACAATGTGCAGAACTTAGCAAGTAACCACAAATTATTTAGCTCTGGAGTTTGGAATGAAAGTGATATGAATGAAATATCCATTGGTTTTACATAAAGAGCCAGACGATTTAAATTTCAAAGGCGTCATTTGAATAAAGTTCAATTTTTTCGATGAAGTTTTAAGTTTTCAAATATAATAAATTATTGTAGTGCTGCGATAATTTAAAATATATCAGCGCTTTTTGTATGGCAATGTAACGATGATTAAATAAAATTGCATTTTAGTTTGAAAATGTTTCATAATCAATGCTATACGCATGATTGATCTTTCTTGTTGAATAGTGTTCTTTCATTTAATAAACAAAGTTCTAACTCTAATAATCATTTCATGGTGCACAAAATGTCAGTGAAAAAAAATGTTTATGCGTCAGAAGTCTATTAAAAGATTTTAACAGTAAATTTTTTTACTTCCGGGTTTTGAAACTAATATTAAACCATTGTCTCGTAATTAGTATGACCTATAAATGCTCAAAGTTTATGAAGTAATATAAATTGTATTGAAATGCTGTATGTGCTTAAACTAAAAGCTTATGTTGTATGTGCTTAAAGATGAAATGCGATGATTAGTAGTTGAGTAGTTGAATAACAAATATGAAACTAGATCTGGGAGATTTTCTGAAAAGTAAGTGAGATTTCAAACACTTAGCTAAATTATATACATTTTAGAAACATATTTTCTGCAGTCATAACTACGGAATATACGCAGTATACAATCCAAAATCTCCCCAAAGTGCTTGAACGATTTGGACAAATCAAAAGAGAGAAGATTACGAAGGGTCACTTATTTGGACTAAATCTCATTTTGCAGCTAAACTGTTTAGACAATAAACGCCGTAAAAGACTAAAATTTAGTTCAAATTGCCTCAGCGGTTTTTAAGATTACAAAAGGTCGATGATTTCAACAAAATTCCATTTTATAGTTGAACTATAATCCTTCGGAATATTTTTCTGCGTTCACATCTACATATTTTATGAAATTTGACTTCCGAATTCGATCCAAATCGTTTGAATAGTTTTCAGGTTACAAAAGGCCAATGATTTTGACAAAATCCAATTTTATAGCTAAACTACGTACATACAGTTTTTCGGCATATTTTTTCTGCGTCCATATCTAAATAATATATGGAAGTTGCCACTCATATTGAGTGCAAATCTCTCTGACGGGTTTTGAGATTAGAAGGATCAAAAACTTGACACACACACACACAAAGAGAAAGAGAGAGAGAGAGGGAGGGAAAGAGAGAGGGAGAGAGAGAAAGAAAGAGAGCAGCAAAAACCCTCTCTGGTATCTAGAAATACCCCATTGATATATTTGCAAAGGAAATTCGGCTTGTGATTAAATCACGATTACCATACTTTCCTTAGATAAATAACATCGGTTACAAAATCTGATGTGGGCAACACATAACTTCCTTTATATAATGCAATGAATTTACTACTTTTACAGTTTAAAAAAATGTTATTCTTATGGTAGATACTTATATTCTTTCCAATATTGAATTTTCTTCAATTAGTCGTCATTTGCATTGATTTAGTGCCATTTTCATCCATGGCAAGATTTTGTTTAATTTGGAAACAATTAAAAATGTCGCCAACTTGGCGACATTCCACTAAACTCGTCGCCAAAATCTCGCCAAGCTTTATGGATAGAGAAATAAGTTATTTTTACAGCAGATAAATGACTACTGGCGTTCAAATGCAAAAGTATTCCTCAAAGTATATTTTTTTATAAATGGAACGAGCTAGATCCACGAGAATGATGTCACTATATTTATTGCATGGTATTACATATGAAAAGTGAACATGTTTCTCAATAGAAAATACTATTTTTATAAGACTTTTTGATAATTTTTTTGAAAAATGTCCAATATCTCGAGAACGGTTCATGTTAGCGTTCTAAAATTTGTCAATCGTTTTCTAATGAAAAATTACATAAGAAATGTCTATTTGCGTAACTTTATTAGAGGTTTTGATTTTTTGACGATTTTTTCAAAATTTCACTCGAAAATTTAGGGAGTTCTGAACATTCAATTGCGTTTAAAAACAATAGGTTTCCAGTGTTTACGGATTGTGATTTTTGTACAAATTTCGTACAAATCGATCCATTCGTTCGTCAGTAATCGTCTCCACACACACACACTCACACACACACACGCATACTTTCACACACACGCATACTTTCACACACACACATACTTTCACACACACACGCACACACTTTCACACCCCCACACACAGACATCACTTCAAAAATGTTTGATTCGTGATCAGGGATGCTTGAAACGTGCTCTCCCGTCGAAAACTCAAATTCGAATTTTCGACCCCGTCACAATACTTTCCCTATACATTATTAATATAAGAAAAGTAATAAAAAGGGTTGTTTAATCTACTCCTAAATGCATATCTATCAAGAAAAGTATTACAAGTCACAACAGCTATCACCATACTTTTTTCTAGATCAACGTGAGGTAAGAGAGACTTTTATTCAAAATTCAATAACATGAGACATCTTTCCCTGTTTTACTTTATCAATACTCTACTCATATTAAAATATTTTCATCCAACTTTTGCATAAAGTTATCACATTTGACTCATTTTGCTTATAACATAAAAATCTAGGGAACTGTAAAATCAGTTTTTAGAGCAGTTCATTAAGCTTTTTGCTCAGATGATCCGATATTTAAATTCCAATTTAAGTCATTTTTAAAGAACTTAAGCGCAATCGATTGTGAAATTAGAATGAAGCCAGGTGTAAAGTCGGGAATCTTCTGAGATAGATATTTTCTCATTTTCTTGATTACATCCATTAAATATGCCTTTAGCATACGATAGAATCTAAATTTTAATCCTTTGCTTATTCTGAATGATAAAAAATTGCAAATTTTCCACTTGGAAATATTCTTTATTAGTTTCTCATAAAATATAGTATAAAGTATTGCTTTCACGAAACTTTTCTATTTCGAAATTTTGATGCCAATACATGTTTTAGGGACTCCTGAACATGTTTTGATTATTTTCAGGGTGACGTCCGTCTGCTTGTTTGTCTGTGGTCGAGTTCATGTGTTCACGATAACTGCCACAAATATTAATGAATTTTCACAATATTTTATATTCAGCATGTTATCAAAACATCTAGAACTGGATAGAATTTTAATTTTTAATTCGAGCCGAAACTTTGAAATTTATTAGAAGTTTTATATTTCCTTAGCATGGCAGCATAGACCAATATGTGGCATAATTGTGCATAAAAGGTATTAAGAGATTTAACAGTTTCAATCATTGTAGTGAAAAAATCCACGATACGATTTTGTGTTCATGACGTCATTAACCCCATCCCCCCACACACACGCACATACCACACACCTCGAAGGGGTGCACGGTCAACATTTGTATCTATCGAAATATTTTCGCAAGCCCTTCAAAATGAAGGGTAACATGCTGGCCCAACAATGTGATTATTTAGTTCAGCGATACAAATTTTTTCAAAAAATTTCCTGCAAAATTTGTAAGAAAAATAAATAAATAAATAAATAAAAGTTACTTAAAAATAGATTCTGGTATCAGAAAGTCGGGTTAAGCCAAGCTTCAGTTAAATTTTTTTTTATCAAATCGGAAAATTCCATGCCTCGCCTGAAATGTTTAATTTGAAGAACTTTTTGTGTCATCTACAGGTTGGAAATGAATTGATGTTCAGAACAGCATCTCTCAAACTGTAATTGGTCTTTTTATCCATCTCTCTAATAAAGTCCCATCGAATTTGGTAATTTCCATCTAAAATGTTACTGCCCAAATGCTTTTAAGATCGTCTGACTTGTCAGATGTCTTCAACTATTGAAGTTATTGAGCACCAGATAATGATGCATTGTTCTGTAGACTGGCTGAAAATAAATCACTGAATGTGCTAAATAAATATTCAATTCTGCTACTAAAACGAAACTAAAGATTTAGCAATTATTAACTAAAGTTGATAACTAAAGATTTGGCAATTCCGATTCACTTACTACAGCTGTTTCTGTGAATCATTACTACTGTGAACAACAATGTCTTTGTAATAATAATTCCCTGCAGTTTCCTTGTTCTCCCAATTTAACATTTCTTTCAACACTTTTGTTCTCAGATTCCAATATCTGCGTTTGTATGCATGACTGAAAGAAAAGTTATTATTTTATTTGCGTATAAGTTGATATACGTAGTGAAAAATTAAGTAAGAATTTGCTACACCTAAAACTTCAATTTTTGAAAAAAAAATTAAATTAAAAAATATTTTGGTGAATTTAAAACTCAAAATATGAAAATTTACATTTATGATTTTTCAAAAATACTATCACGACACACTTAATCATATGCGACTCAAATAAATAAACTGTGGGGAGTCCATAAAAGAAATGTATTTGGATATTAACAGAATTTCAAAAAACAATAGAAATTATAACATAGAATTGTCATATCTAAAAATGAGGAATTGTTAAATCAAAATTGTCAAAGAAAACTGAAGTGAATTGAATGTAATCATTATATTCACTTCTATGTTATCACTTCTATGTTATCAATTCTATGCTATTTCTGTTATCACTTTTATCATTTCCATGTTATCACTTCTATTCATGTCCAAATACGATACTTTTATGGGTGCCCCAGGGTTTTATTATTGTCGCATATACCCAATGTTGCTGTAGCTAAAAATTATTTTCTACTTTTTAGTGCATTTTACTTAAAAACACAGTTTCCTTAAAAAAAAAATTGTAATATTTTATTTGTAAGGTATTTTCAAAAGTTTAAAGCTTAGTTTATAGAAGCATAAAAAACTTCACTCTAATGAAAAACATTGTTTCTGGCCATTTTAGTTCAAATGTAATCTGACGAACAAAAAAAAACTATATTAGCTATTTTCTGAGCAATGACGTATTTTTGAAATTTTATGTTTAAAACTCCCCCAAGATATGTATTAATAAAGTAATATTTTCATATTAATAGCATGCAAATATTGAAGTATAAAAATTTCAATTTAAAATATGAAAAACATGTTCCTTTTTTCAAAATCAAATTCACGGCAAAATTTGAGGCAGCTTCATCCTCGAAACTGCTATCTCCCTTAAAAATTCCTTCAATTCAATGCAGTTTTTTTTATAAGTTCGAACAACAGGTAATATATCGTTCACGGTTCATACCAGTGTTATAAATTCAGTTCCATTCTTTTCTTATGACACATTGAGTTTTAAATGATTATTTATTTAACATTATTAAATACCCAGATTTTCAAACTGATTAATAGGTGTGTTGTTGTTGTTGAGACCCAGAACGTCCGACCTACCAGAAAGGTGTAAGGTAACTGTTTTGAAGGCCGGGAAGTACCACCCAATTTAGACCGGAACCCAGTGGGAGAGGCATCAACAGGGACCGTACCCTCCTTCCCCTACCACCAACCTCTCGGAAGGACTTACGGACCGACATGTTTAACGTGATCAAAGTAAATTTTCTGCCCTATCCGCGCTTTGTTAACTTTCGCGGCACACATATTTTGCCGAAATTCTGCTCAAACAGTTGCGAAATATTTTCTGAAAGATAAAATGCAATGCTTAGATTATATTAAAAATAAATTTAATGCCCCAAAAAACATAGACTATATTTTTTATTTTAATTCAAAATATTTTTGGTGCTGCCATCTGTTGTCGTAATTTAATTCATACCGATTATTTTTATTTTTTTATGAACATTTTTAAATATATATTCATTCTAATACAGTATTAAATACAACAACAGATCAGATATAATAATGCCACACTCACGGAAAGGTAATTTATCATTCTATAAATTTGATAAGGGATATGAATGTAGATCACTGAGGACTGCAGTTCTGTCTTCAAGTTCCTTTGTCTTCAAGTCCAAGTTCAATTACGTTTCCGTGATTATGGCATTATATATGATCTGTTGTTGTATTTAATAGCGTATTAGAAGGAATAGACATTTAAAAATATTCACTAAAAAATAAAAATTGTCGGTATGAATTAAATTACGACAACAGATGGCAGCACCAAAAATATTTTAAATTAAAATAAAACATATATTCTATGTTTTATTGGGCATTAAATTTAGTTTTAATATAATCTAAGCATAGCATTTTATCTATAAGAAAATATTTCGCAACTGTTCGAGCAGAATGTCGGCGAAATATGTGTGCCGCGAAAGTTAACAAAGCGCGGATAGGGCAGAAAATTTACTGACGCTCACCCTTAACAGGTGTGTAGCTTAACTCGACTTTATCATACCAAAATCTATTTCTAGTATCTTTCTTTTCACATTTTACAAGAAAAATTTTGTGCTTGAAAAAATATTTCGACTGATACCATACTTAACAATGTAACCCCCCCCCCCCGGGGCACAGGCAACGTGCCCCTCAAGCCCCCCCAGGGGAGATAATGACATCATGAGAAAAAAATTGTATAGCGGCTATGTTTCATAACAATGATTGAAACTATAAAGTTCTCCAGATCATTGAGCCATAAATAAACTCTTTTATGAATGAATATGTCAAATTCTGTCCTATGCTGTTATGTTAAAAAAATATAAAACTTTCGCTTGAGTTTAAAAAAATTCTATCTAGTTCTAGATATTTTTATATCAAAGCCGGATATAAAGTTTCGTGAAAATCCATTAATACTTGTGGCAGCTATCGTTTACGCAAGAAATCGACCGCAGATATCCATCCAGACGGACATCACTCCAAAAATAGTCCAAACGTGTTCATGAGGTCTTAAAACATATATTGACATGAAAATCACGAAATCGAAAATTTTCGTAAAAACAATAATTTCTCAATACTACATATGAGAAAGTAAGAATTGCAATTGCCGTGACTAATAAAACATTGAAACAATACAAGGCGACTTGAACTGATAAGACTAATTAATAAATGATGTAAAACCGTAAATGCAGGATACACACAAATGTATAAGGTAATAACAAACAGGACAAATAAATGTATACAACCTTTTTCGAAGACATAAAAAGGTCTTCTTCGACAAACTTCAGACAAACAAGAAGGGGCACGACAGCCCAGTGGTTAGCGCGCGGGAATTGCACTCGGACGGTCCGGGTACTATTCCCTCCACTGCCAAAAACTGTCATCGTGTTCATGCGGAGTACGATCACGTTAAACATGTGGGTCTGTAAGTCCTTCCGAGAGGATGGTGTTAGGGGAAGGAGGGTACGGTCCCTGTGGATGCCTCGACCCACTGAGTTCTGGTCTAAATTGGGTGGCACTTCCCGGCAGTCCAAACAGACACCTTATATCTTTCTGGCAGGTTGGACGGTTTGGGTCCAAAACGAAGACAAATACGAAGCGCAACCTCACTTACTTGAGTAAACTCGGTGACTGCGGTGAATAGAACACATGGCTGAAGGTAAGAGAAAAGTTGCCATCACTGCTAAGAGAAATAAAAGCAGAAAACCGAATGAGGCAGTAAAACGAGAGGCAGGACAATACGAATAAAAAGTAAAAATTCCGTAGGAAAGAAATAACAGCAAAAAATAAACAAGAAAGTATATAAATAATAACGTAATAAACAAGAAGAAAACAATGCGATAACGGAATGGATAGTAGAGCGGGTAATGAATAATAGAACGCACAGTACAGTGCGTAAACATACCAATAGGGTAATGAGAGAACACGAGACGTTTAAACCAGCTGCCAAACTTACAAAGAAAAATAAGCTGTAAGTAATGCAGAACTCTTGAATGAGGTTGCGCTTCTTGTTTGTCCTAAATAAGAAGACTGTTTTCCGCCTTCGAAACAGGTTGAGGTTTATATATTTGTGTGCATATCCCGTATTTACGAAGTTTTTATTTTAGATGTTAAATATTATAGCAGTTTTTGAGCATTTTCACTTTCTCTACATGCATAGTGCAATGAATAGGGAAAGTATTGTGACGAGTTCGAAAATTCGAATTTGAGTTTTCGACGAAAAAAAACACATTTAATTACATTTGAATCCGAATTGAACGCTTTTGAGGTGATGTCTGTGCATATACAGGGTGAGTTTAAAGTTGCGGACATCGAAGTTCATTTCACTGCTGGAAGTTGATGAACGCCACTGCTGGTTCCAGCAGGACTGTGCGACTTGTCCACACATCAAACAGCACTATCTATCTTTTAATTTATTTTTTCGTTGAGCGCATAATTTCTCGGGGATTGTGACCCTCTCGATCCCTAGATTTATCACCCCCTAATTTTTTCCTATGGGGATATCTAAAAAATATGGTTTTCGTGAATAATCCACACACGATTGCTGAGCTGAAAACGAACATCACAACAGCTATTTCAACATCAAAACTGCCATGCTCCGCAGTGTCTCACGAAATCTGGTAGAAAGAACACGATTTTGCATTCGCGAAGCAGGACGTCATTTCCAACATTTATTGTAACACCTGAAGTTTGTCTGCTAAAAATAGAAGGTAACATTTCAACTAATCTCTGTAATACTTTACTTTCATTTAAATTATCATACTAGTACTTTTATGGGCAGTTAAACTTTGATGTGCGCGACATTAAACTCACCCTGTGCATGTTGGTGTGTATGTTAGTGCGTGTTCCAGTGTGTGTGCGTGCATGTATGTTAGTGTGCATGTATGTGTGTATGTGAGCAAGTGTGTGTGGATGTGATATCTCACAAGCTAAAGGAACAATTCGGAAAATGTCGGTACAATTATTATAATCCGTGAATGCTGGAACTTTATTTAAACTCAATTGAATGACCACTATTTTCAAACGAGTGTTTCGGAAAAGTCGTTAAAAATCATCAGTTTCAATAATGATACCAGAACTAATCATTTCAGACCTAATTTTTTGTTAGGAAACGAATGATAAAGATTTTGAACTCTAGCATGAATCGTTCTCGAGATACTTCACGTTCTTAAAGTTATTAAAATACTAAATAAATTTAAAAAGTAGTAAGTATCTTCTCGTGATCACTTTCTCTATGCAATATTATGCAACATCATTCTCATGAATCCAGTTCGTTCCATTCATAAAAGAAGGTACTTTATGTAGTAATTTTATATTTTTATACTTAAGAATTTCCCAATAGTCAGTTATTTCATGCAATTAATATTAAATAAATGTTAACTGTGTTATGAAGCATAGCATTTAATTGTTCATTTATTTGTACGGCAAATACGTTTCATGTGTCACATCGGCGGTGGATCGGCTCCAGAGACAAGTCGGCGGGGAGTCGAACGAAAGTGAAACCGATCACACAACCGATATGCAAAGAAGCTCGAAGACAGATAAAATAAGTACATTGCAAAATACACATTACACAAATAACCCAGGAGTACTTACGGTCTGGAGACATCAGTCCACAGATGGGTAGACGAGTAAAGACAAATTCAGGGTGTTCAAATAATCTTACTCATAAAATTTAATATTCATATTTATTCATATGTAAACCATTTAAAATTGATATATATTCCAATAATTGTAATATTCAATAATTATCTCACTTTAATACTTTCAGTGATTATTCAATCTCTTTATCACTAGAGAACAATAAATGAAGTAATTAAACCATTCAGTTAACATTTTTACAATCACACTCTTAAGAATCTTTATCAAATTAATTTTCTTATGGTTAATTATCAATATAATTCAATATATAAGAATTCCAATTAAGATACATTATTTTATATGCCTTATATTTATTCCAGGGTTTGAAATGGCAATTTAAAGTTCCACTGTTCTAGGATTAAATTTTTGACAATTTTACCTCACAGTTCTGTTATAATCAATTCCACTTTAATTTCCAGTACATCCGATCTTACTTTATAAACATGGAAGAAGGAAAGTTCCGCAAAATATATCCGAAATGAAGTATATCGTCATCAGAACTCAAAGTTCAACCGATCAAGGAACCACGCCCGGATTCGTCGGACTACGGTCAAAAACACAACCTAAAACAGAAAAATAAAATATTATAATTTTGAATAAATTGCAGATCCCGGTATAATTCTTCCTCGGGCATCTTCCCGGATTAGATTTTGGGAAAATCAGTAATCCTCAGCAATATGGGGCCACCGGCCCTACTCTCTTTGTTCCTTTTTCTCCGCCCGATCTTCAACATCCGAACTTCTCAAAGCTAACCTCCAAAAAGCCCCCGCAGAAGGTCCGCCAGCCCCAACGACAGCCAAGAAGCTCTCCCATTGGCTGCCGAGGAGAGAGCAAGTTCGCTTTTCGAACTTCTCACAGACAGGCGAGGCGTCGCGCAAAAAAACAGCAGAAACATTAAATCCACATTCTCAAACGAAACTAGACTTTTACATGTAATTCAATCTATACAAGGCCTAACACAAAGCAGGCGTTGAAAAGGAGAGATTTCCAAGCCGCGTTTCACAAACTGTCGAATCGAACAATCATGCGATACGACAATGCTCCGGGTTAGCCCCAGGAATGAAAATGGGCCGGAGTAGCAATTACTCAATATAAGGACTGTAGCGATGTCTCCTCACAGACAGGATGGAACAGTGTGGCGCCTGGTTTGAATGGTACGTGACAGTGGTTGTTGGTTGTTGTTGAGACCCAGACCATCCGTCCTACCAGAAAGGTGTAAGGTAACAGTTTGCGTGACAGTGGTTGTAAATGTTCATAAAAGAGAGCTTGTAACAAATGTCAAATTGTAAAACTGCAAATCTCTAGAAATTTATAGCCCCTGTCAGGTGTTGCTCACGTCAAGGCCCGGTCCAGGACCGGAACCCCTCCGGTCATCAATTTCTATTGGGATCCATAAGAAATGAGCGTCACTTCGCAAGTCACTAAAATTAGTCGGAATTAGAACCGCCCTTTCCTCACACAGAAGTGGAATATCGAATGAGAAGACGAGGTGACTTCCACCCCATGTTTTGTTCCTCCCTTTTCAAAATCCGAAGGGACTCGACTTTAAAATGTAAAATCAGACTCAATTCTGATCTCGTGAGGAAAGGTCTCCAAGTGTAGCTGTGCACTTGTTTGAAGCCCGATTCGAAAATTTGTGAGTCATTTTTAGGCACTGGTATTCGTCGCCACTTTCGAGCGGCAGCCCCATGCCTATA
Source organism: Amaurobius ferox (assembly GCA_951213105.1). Lineage (NCBI taxonomy): Eukaryota > Metazoa > Arthropoda > Arachnida > Araneae > Amaurobiidae > Amaurobius > Amaurobius ferox. The sequence continues at coordinate 63,111,266 of OX578138.1, forward strand.
GTACGGAACCAGCGCTTTTCATACCTTGCTACGCGTACTTATACTCAAGTGTAGCGCGTAAACAGACTCGATCATTTCGCAAATTAAGTTTATGGCCGCTCTAAGCCAAATCAAACTAGGACGGAACCAGACCGAATGTTGCATTCTTCGAGCGGTGGCGATCATTGAAGCAGCGAGGAAGGCGTCACTTTTGCTACGCAGTACTTCACAGCTCTGAATATAGCCGGCGTAGTGAGGGCTGCCCTTTGGACCCTTTAACTGCATTTAAGCCCGGACAACTGTGTGGACTGAATTGACCGCTCAGTGTACATCTCACTTCACAGGGGAGTGTACATGGACAGAGTGTTTGCGGGAGTCAATCCTGAGCCCCTATGCAGTGTACGACACGCGTCAGCTGAGTGCTTCAACCGCCATCGGTGCGGTCTGTGTGAGACCACAAACACAAGTTATTCGGGATATGACCCAACTGGCATCGGCCTGCACGTAGTTCCCGGTTCTCCAGGAATCGATGGGCCAACCGACAATTGAGAAATTTCACCTCACCACATAGTGTCCGGCCAGAGTTAAGTCTTGTTATTTTAATGTAAACGCAATGTACGTTGATCTTTCAAATCCCTCTATACTGTTACAGATTCAACTAGGGGACACTATGGGCAAGTAGTAGTAGTGTATGTATGGTAAATTTCACTTCACAAATTGCATATTGATAACAATTCTTCATGTGAGTGTGAATAATTTACCCCTTTTGACCAGTAAATTACCGAAAGCGCCCAATTTCAATTATGATGGCAATTTCATTCCCAAATTCTGTGAAAAAGGGCAAGTCATTGCATTGTGTTGGGAAAGTCATATGCTGCCCACGTCAGATTTTTTAAAAATAAAAATAATATCTTAAAAATGTATTCAGCAAACATTGTGAAATTTTGAAGCAAACTATATTACATCCACCTATAAAACTAAAATTATAAACTGTAAATTAATGACTAAATATCACAACTTTCTATCTCGAGTAATGCCTCAAAATTAACCTAAAACTGAAATCGATTCTAAAAAAAAAATAAAATATATGGCGTAGTCTCGGTCCTGGGAGAAATTACAAAAAAAAATTGAAGATAAAACTTTTCAGACATAAAAACGTTAAGTATATCATTAATCTTAGTTATTTACGCTCGTTCCAAAGCAGTACATAGTCGTTTTTTAAGCTGATCATTATTTTAAGTAAACAAAGGAATTAATCCATTTACGATTCTATGGAGTGTACGTGTGTTCAGATTAATCGCTCCTAAATATTTTACATAACCTGTAGACTGATGTTTATGTGCTTGTGTAATTTGTTGTCGTTTTTTTGGGCGAACATCAGCCTCAGATAATCTATATGGCCTGTATTATGAGACTTTAAGTTAAAATACTCAAAAGCAAAAACAAATACCATTTAAACATTAAAAAATTAATTTATTTAAATGTAGTGCATATCTAGTAGAGTGAAAGTACTGAACGAGCATCAAACCATGCTGACCGACCGTGAAGACTAATCATCAAAACTTAAAAAGATGCAAAAAATCTGATTGGATTTCTTCCGCAGAAAATCTTATGTTTGAAATCAGTACTGGTACTTCATTCTCCATAACAACCATTGGTAGGAAACTAAAAAGGTGCAAGAACGCTCATTCAAATCGTAATTCAGATAATCTTGTCTTTAAAACCAGTACTTGTACTTCAGTCTCCATAACAACCATTGGCAGGAAACTAAAAAGGTGTAAGAAAGCTGATTCAAATAATACCGCAGAGAATATTATCTTTAAAACCAATACTTGTACTTCAGTCTCCATAACCACCATTCGCTGGATAATCAGCAGCATGAGTTTACATACTCGTGTCGCGTAACAGAAACCCAATATCACCTTGCACAATACTGCAGCGATAAATCTATATCAGTCATTATCTAGACTCTATCTAAAACCAATCCTGAAAAATAGATGTTGCAAGAAAAATGTAAATATTTTTACCGGCAGTGGCATCTCTAAAATGAGAAATAGAAATCCTTAGTGAGACACTAACCGCTAACAAAATTCGATTCTGAATCAATATCAGTCATCAACTGAATTCTATCTATATCCGATTCCGAAAAAAAGTAGATGTTTCAAGGAAATTTTTTGAACCGGAAGTAGAAAAATACCCGAACTTGAAACGTTAGTGAATCCTCAACCCCCCCCCCCCCTTTGAGAAACTTGATGATAAATCCATACCTGTCATCTAATATCTATCTATAACCAATTCTGAAAAACGTAGATATTTCAAGGAAAATTTTTGAACCGGATGTAGAAAAATACCCGAAGTTGAAAGTAGTAAATCTTCAAACCCTTAGGAAACTAGATGATAAAGCCATACCTGCCATCCTCTAAGTTCTATCTATAGCCGTTTCTGAAAAAAAAAAGATATTTCATGGACATTTTTTGAACCGGAAGTAGAAAAATACCCGAAGTTGAAAGCGCGCTCAGCCCCTTGAGAAACTTGGTGATTAATTCATACTTGTCATTGTCTAATCCGGGGAAAATGTTACACGGAAAATGTAATTTTTTTAATCAAAAGTGAATTTTGAAATCGAAAGACTCTAAAACCGGAATTTGAAATCTTTCTTCCTTCTACTTCCTCGGAATTTGATTCTAAATTTATATCAATCATCGTCTAAGCTTCATCTATAGTACCGGTTGGTCAGAATTAAAACACCCCTACTCTGAGCTCTTTATACATCGAACTACTCAGTGTAAAGGCTCCAAAATTGCTGAACCTACTATTCAAGACATGGGGAAAGCGAAAAAAAAAGTAGTTCCAGAAACACCGATAGGTGGCGCTGTACAACAGAAAATATTCTGAAAAGCCACAAAATAATCACAAAAAAACAAACACATGCGATGTGGAATTTTTCCTTTTTAATTTCTTTTGCTGATATGAAAAAAAGAAGATAAAAAAGTGAAGAAACTTAAACTGTCATTGTAACTGCAATTTCGCACTGTAAGCACAAAAATTTGCTTAAACCCTTGGTTTGCAGCTACTATGTTCTGGGCATATAAGAGGATAAATCTGGGAAATTTTCATTCTTATCAGCGATGGCTGTCACACTGCCAGAACGCGCTTTGCTTGTGAAGCTGTTTTATGAAAACAAAGGACATACTGCAGCTGCAGTTCGAGAGTTTCGTCGACTTAAGAATTTGCGCAAAGAACCATTACTTCCACAAGCTCTCAGGAGAATGATCGATTCGAGAAAACTGGACATCTTGGAGTTCAGCCGGGTCGAGGACGCAAATCGACTCGTTCAGATGTCGTTGACGATGTTGCCACCGCTATTGTTGAACAATCAATGGATAATGTTATACGCAGCATTCCCTGCATCGATAAGGTCCTGGTGATATGAATGTTAGGTACGTTCGAATAAAATGTGTTACAAATGTGTATTTTGTGTCTTTTCAGCATATTTTTTGTTGAACTGCGCCACCTATCGGTGTTTCTGGAACTATTTTTTTCCCGTAATCCCTTTACCCATGTCTTGAATAGTATGTTCAACAATTTTGGAGCCTTTACACTGAGTAGTTCGATCTATAGAGAGCTCAGAGTAGGGTGTTTTAATTCTGACCACCCGGTATATCCTGGGATGTTTTTGGAAAAATGTTTGAACAGGAAATAGAGATTCTTAGTAATTCACCCTATATCTTCCGAAATTTGATGCTGAATCCATATCAGTTATATTCTAATCTCTATTTATAACCAGTTTTGAAAGATGTTTGAGGGAAAATTACATTTCATGAACCGGAAATTAAAAAATAACCTAAAGTGAAAATATTTAGTAAAGCCACCTACCTCCTTTGAAATTTGATTCTTAATCTATATCAACCAGCATCTATGTTCTTTCTGTAGTATATCTGTGAGACCAGAAATTGTTCTCACATAAGACATTTTTATTTGATTATTTATGCTGTCCTTTATGGAAAAGAAAGCTTGAGTCTGGCTGGCGCCGAACTTTACGACAACTTGAACTTTTAGGTCAAATGCTATAAATTTAGGTGTGCCAGGCCACAGGGGCTGAGAGGGGCTGTGAAGTGATGCCATTGGGTTCAGAAGAACCAATGAACGCCAAGGAGAAGAAGGGCGGAGCCACCCCCTCCCCCTCCCGCCGAAGGAACCACAAGTCTAAAACAGATTTACAGAAATGAGCGAAGTGAATATGACCTAGCAGACATGACTTAGAGTTGCAGTTAGAGTACGAGTATTTACACTATCATGACTTAAGAGGAAAGAAATCAGAGTTCGGAGCCACACACCTCAGAGTTGTGGACGGAATTACACGAGTTTCAGTTATAGACAAAATGAGAGTTGCAGTAGCATACGAAAGACAACGAGGAGCAGAAATGGAGATCAGACATGAAAGAAAATAATCACGAATTTTGACTTGAAGTACGAGTAGATCTTGAGTGTCCCGTAAAGGACTCTATGTGCGAGTGCATTAGCAGTAGGAGGAGGAGCCACACACCACAGAGTTATGGCAGTAGAAGACTGATGCAAGCGAAATGATGAGCCCAAGACTAAACTTGAAGGTATGTGCTCATAATAACAGATCCTAGACAACAACGGTAAAACTAATAATCCTTGTCGCATATCTCCCCCCTCGCTAAAATAATCCAATGAAAATTGATAATAATTGAAAATTGATACTTATGAAAATTGGTGCTTTTGATAAATTGATGTTGTTAATAAATGATATTGTTTAAGTTTTAAAATAGTCTAATCTTTTAATATTAATTAATAATTCTTTTCAGGACTTACACATAAGCTAAATAATTGGTGGGTTTTTTGCGGAACAACGAGCGATGTACGATTTAAATGTTAATTCCACTAATGAGTTTTAACGGCCATGTCTTTAATGCTTAATAATAATTATTGTTAATTGTAAGTTAAACTGTAAGTTCCCATTTCTTAATTTTATATGCCACAAAAATCTGATGTGGGCAACACATGACTTTCCTTATATAATGTAATGAATTTACAATTTTTATATTAAAAATCTGATGTGGGCAACACATGACTTTCCTTATATAATGCAATGAATTTACTACTTTTACAACTAAATAAAAAACGTTATTCTTATAGTAGATAGTTATATTCTTTCCATGATATTGAATTTTCTTCAATTAGACGTCATTTTCATTGATTTAACGTCATTTTTATCAATTTGGCGAGATTTTTGCCAATTTGGCAACAATTAAAAATGTCGCCAAGTTGGCGACATTCCATCAAATTCGTCGCCAAAATCTCGCCAAGCGTTATGAACGGAGAAATAAGTTACTCTTACAGCAGATAAATGACTATTGGTGTTCAAATACCAAAGTATTACTCAAAGTATCTTTTTTCATGAATGGAATAAGCTAGATCCACGAGAATGATGTCCCCAAATTTATCGCATGGTATTACATATGAAAAGTGAACATGTTTTTCAATGGGAAATATATATTTTTTTTATTTTATATGACTTTTTCATAATTTTTTTTAAAAATGTGCAATATCTCAAGAATGGTTCATGTTAGCGCTCTAAAATTTATGCCAACCGTTTTCTAATGAAAAATTACATAAGAAATGTCTATTTGCGTAACTTTATTAGCGGTTTTGATTTTTTGACGATTTTTTAAAAATTTCATTCGAAAATTTAGGGGGGTTCTGAACATTCGATTGCGTATAAAAACAATAGACTTCCAGTGTTTACGGATTGTGATTTTTGTACCAAATTTCGTTCGAATGGGTCCATTCGTTCGTCAGTTATCGTCTCCACAGACTCACTGACACACACACACACTCACACACGCATACTTTCACACACACACACACACACAGAGACATCACTCCAAAAATGTTTGATTCGTGATCAGGGATGCTTGAAACGTGCTCTCCCGTCGAAAACTCGAATTCGAATCCGTCACAATACTTTCCTTATATATTATGTATATAAGGAAAGTAAAAAAATCTGATGTGGGCAACACATGACTTTCCTTATATAACGTAATGAATTTACCACTTTTACAGTAAAATAAATAGGTTTTTCTTATAGTAGATACTAATATTCTTTCCAAGATATTGAATTTTCTACAATTAGTCGTCATTTCATTGATTTAGCGTCATTTTTATCCATTTGGCGAGATTTTCGTTAATTTGTCAACATTTCAAAATGCCGCCAAGTTGGCGACATTCCGCCAAAATTCGTCGCCAAAATCTCGCCAAGCATAATGGACAAAGAAATAAGTTATTCTTACAGCAGATAAATGAATATTGGCGTTCAAATACAAAAGTATTACTCAAAGTATCTTTTTTCATGAATGGAACGAGCTAGATCCACGAGAATGATGTCATCCAATATATCGCATGGTATTACTGAAAAGTGAACATGTCTCTCAAGAGGAACTTTTTTTTTTATTTTATATGACTTTCTGATAATTTTTTTTGAAAAATGTGCAATATCTCGAGAACGGTTCATGTTAGCGTTCTAAAATTTATGTCAATCGCTTTCTAATGAAAAATTACATAAGAAATGTCTATATGCATAACTTTATTAGTGGTTTTGATTTTTTGACTATTTTTTCCAAATTTCATTTGAAAATTTAGCGGTGTTCTTAACATTCGATTGTGCATAAAAACAATAGGCTTCCAGTGCTTACGGATTGTGATTTTTGTACCAAATTTGGATCGAATCGGTCCATTCGTTTGTCAGTTATCGTCTTCAAAGGCTCTCACACACACACACACATACTTTCACACACACACACACACACACACACACAGACATCACTTCAAAAATGTTTGATTCGTGATCAGGGATGCTTGAAACGTGCTCTCCCGTCGAAAACTCGATTTCGAATTTTCGACCCCGTCACAATACTTTCCTTATACATTATGTATATAAGGAAAGTAATAGGATTTTCTTATAGTAGATACTAATATTCTTTCCAAGATATTGAATTTTCGACAATTAGTCGTCATTTTCATTTAGCTTCATTTTTATCCATTTGGCGAGATTTTCATTAATTTGGCAACATTTCAAAAAAGTCGCCAAGTTGGCGACATTCCGCCAAATTCGTCGCCAAAATCTCGCCAGGAGTTATGCACTAAGAAAAAATTTATTCTTACAGTAGATAAATGACTATTGGCGTTCTAATACAAAAGTATTATTCAAAGTATATTTATTTCATGAATGGAACGAGCTAGATCCACGAGAATGATGTTACTCAATTTATCGCATGGTATTACATATGAAAAGTGAACATGTTTCTCAATAGGAATTTTTTTTTATGTGACTTTTTCATAATTTTTTTGAAAAATGTACAATATCTCGAGAACGGTTCATGTTAGCGTTCTAAAATTTATGCCAATCGTTTTCTAATGAAAAATTACATAAGAAAAATGTCTATTTGCGTAACTTTATTAGTGGTTTTGATTTTTTTGATTATTTTTTCCAAATTTCATTCGAAAATTTAGGGGGTTCTGAACATTCGATCACGTATAAAAACAATAGGCTTCCAGTGTTTACGGATTGTGATTTTTGTACCAAATTTGGTTCGAATCGGTCCATTCGTTCGTCAGTTATCGTCTCCACAGACTCACTGACACAAACACACACACACACACACATACTTTCACACACACACACACACACACACACACACATACACACACACAGACATCACTTCAAAAATGTTTGATTCGTGATCAGGGATGCTTGAAACGTGTTCTCCCGTCGAAAACTCGATTTCGAATTTTCGACCCCGTCACAATACTTTCCTTATACATTATGTATATAAGGAAAGTAATATCCTAAGAAGGAAATGCTTAAAAATATGTTGTGAGTAAAAACAAAGGTATTGCAACATTTTTACTACCAATACTAAGCAATGTAGAACGTTAAAAAATTGTAGAAGTATGGAACATTTAATTTAAAAAAACTGTGAATCCTTCCCGACGCTGGGTATTTTTTAATGCAAGATATTTTCAAAACCCTTCAATATATTTATGTTCCATAAAAACAAATTTTTACTTTCCTTATATACATAATGTGTAAGGAAAGTATTGTGACGGGGTCGAAAATTCGAATTCGAGTTTTCGACGGGAGAGCACGTTTCAAGCATCCCTGATCACGAATCAAACATTTTTGAAGTGATGTCTGTGTGTGTGTATGTGTGTGTGTGTGTGTGTGTGTGTGTGTGTGTGTGTGTGTGTGTGTGCGTGTGTGTGTGAAAGTATGTGTGTGTGTGTGCGTGTGTGTCAGTGAGTCTGTGGAGACGCTAACTGACGAACAAATGAACCGATTCGAACCAAATTTGGTACAAAAATCACAATCCGTAAACACTGGAAGCCTATTGTTTTTATACGTGATCGAATGTTCAGAACCCCCCTAAATTTTCGAATGAAATTTTGAAAAAATCGTTAAAAAATCAAAACCGCTAATAAAGTTTTGCAAATAGCCATTTCTTATGTAATTTTTCATTAGAAAACGATTGGCATAAATTTTAGAACGCTAACATGAACCGTTCTCGAGATATTGTACATTTTTCAAAAAAATTATGAAAAAGTCACATAAAAAAAAATTCTTATTGAGAAACATGTTCACTTTTCATATGTAATACCATGCGATAAATTGAGTGACATCATTCTCGTGGATCTAGCACGTTCCATTCATGAAAAAATATACTTTGAATAATACTTTTGTATTTGAACGCCAATATTCATTTATCTGCTGTAAGAATAACTTTTTTCATAGAGCATAACTCTTGGCGAAATTTTGGCGACGAATTTGGCGGAATGTCGCCAACTTGGCGACTTTTTTTAAATGTTGCCAAATTAATGAAAATCTCGCCAAATGGATAAAAATGATGCTAAATCAATGAAAATGACGACTAATTGTCGAAAATTCAATATCTTGGAAAGAATATTAGTATCTACTATAAGAAAATCCTATTACTTTCCTTATATACATAATGTATAAGGAAAGTATTGTGACGGGGTCGAAAATTCGAAATCGAGTTTTCGACGGGAGAGCACGTTTCAAGCATCCCTGATCACGAATCAAACATTTTTGAAGTGATGTCTGTGTGTGTGTGTGTGTGTGAAAGTATGTGTGTGTGTGTGTGTGTGAGAGCCTTTGAAGACGATAACTGACAAACGAATGGACCGATTCGATCCAAATTTGGTACAAAAATCACAATCCGTAAGCGCTGGAAGCCTATTGTTTTTATGCACAATCGAATGTTAAGAACACCGCAAAATTTTCAAATGAAATTTGGAAAAAATAGTCAAAAAATCAAAACCACTAATAAAGTTATGCATATAGACATTTCTTATGTAATTTTTCATTAGAAAACGATTGACATAAATTTTAGAACGCTAACATGAACCGATATGCACCGATTCTCGAGATATTGCACATTTTTCAAAAAAATTATCAGAAAGTCATATAAAATAAAAAAAAAAATATTTCCTCTTGAGAGACATGTTCACTTTTCAGTAATACCATGCGATATATTGGATGACATCATTCTCGTGGATCTAGCTCGTTCCATTCATGAAAAAAGATACTTTGAGTAATACTTTTGTATTTGAACGCCAATATTCATTTATTTGCTGTAAGAATAACTTATTTCTTTGTCCATTATGCTTGACGAGATTTTGGCGACGAATTTTGGCGGAATGTCGCCAACTTGGCGACTTTTTGAAATGTTGACAAATTAACGAAATCAATGAAATGACGACTAAATGACGCTAAATCAATGAAATGACGACTAATTGTCGAAAATTCAATATCTTGGAAAGAATATTAGTATCTACTATAAGAAAAACCTATTTATTTTACTGTAAAAGTGGTAAATTCATTACGTTATATAAGGAAAGTCATGTGTTGCCCACATCAGATTTTTTATTATACAATCTATGGAACATCTTGAAAAAATCACACTTCTTTCAATCACTTCAAATCACCCGCTGAAAGCATCGTCTAACTATTGAGAAATCTTGATAAAATTTTATATAACATAATTTATAAAACTTTAATACTGTTTTGGCTAAATATGTTAAAATTTTATTTATTGACTAAATCTATAGCGCTATTTTGAGTATGATATCGGTTCTACATAAGCAAGATGTGCACGGTTTTATGAGTTCATTCAACATCATCAGTCTACTACGAAGTACTTTTTCGATATTTTTAACGAGCCATAATACTGAAACTTTTATAGTGTTAGGTAATGGTTTATTGGATTTGACTTCACATTTTAGCCAAATGTTATAGTTCGTTCATTCATGGCCTTCTATAAACAAAATATCAATCAATAATTAAAATGCAAAAAGATATAATGTTTGTAATAATTCGATAATGTGCCAGATTATGCCTCAGTGAGTTTTTAGTGCAATACTTATCGGATTAACGTTCCAGAATTGATAAAGCACGCACATATAAGACAGAATTGATCAACTACGCTCTGATCCATTTCAGAATACAGATTCGCTGTAGAATATGTGTTTGATTTTTATTACTTTCCCTGCAATACATGGTAATGTATAGAGCAAGTATTGGAATCGTGCCGAAAATCGCAACTGGAATTTTCGACGGATCTACACGTTTCGAGACCTCTAGAATACGAAAAAATAACTTTTAGCTTGACGTCTGTGTGTCTGCCTGTGTGTTTGTGTGTCTGTCTATCTGTCTGTGTGTCTGTCTGTCTGTGCAGATTTTGTATCCACTCTAACTAAAAAACTAATGGACCAAATTTCCCAAAATTCGGTAGATAAGTCACTTGTTGTTTAACCTGGGGCTGGTTAGATTTTGGTACGATTCGGAAGAAAATAACCTGCCCTTTTTGCGAAATAGCCCGTATAAATCGTCAAAATCTAAAATAAAAAACTACGTATGCTCAAATATATCCATTAAATGCTGGTTTTATACGTAATGTTTAAAAGAATAAGACCAACCCTATGACACTAGGAATAGCCGTTCTCGAGATATTTTAGTTTTTTCGTATTTCCTCTACGTCACCTATGAAAATAAGTCCAGTTACCAAATGAGAACGAAAATTTAATCATTAAAAGTGAATTAAATTTAATTAAAATAAAGCGAACGCGGCTATAAGTCTATAGGGAAAGTCATGTGCTGCCCACATCAGATTTTTTTCCTTACAAGATATAGTATATGTAAAATATTGCATAATGTATTTTCAAGGGATTAAAATCCGAGATTTATTCACTATGAGAATAACCCATTTCTCCCTCCGTCCGTCTCCGCAACGCTTAGCGAAAATTTTGGCGACGGATTTGTCGGAGTATCGCCCATTTGGAGACTGTTTCAATGTTGCAAAATTAACGAAAATATCGCCAAATTCATAAAAATTAAGCTAAACCAATGAAATTGTGTTTTGAAAGAGGATAGTATAGTAATGTTTCTGTAGCGTTTGTTTGTCACTCCAACCGTCCTACTTGGCGACAAATTTGACAACTATTTTAAAATGTCGTCAAATTAATTACAATATCTCCAAATTTATAAAAATGTCGCCAAATTGATAAAAATGGCGACAAATCAAAGAAAGTAATTGTATTTGGAAAGGGAATAGTATTATATTGTTCCGGTAGCACTTGGCGACAAATTTGGTGACTTTCTAAATGTATCCAAATGAATCAACAAATCGTCAAATTAACGAAACTTTTAACAGATTAATTTAAATCTTGCTAAATTGATGGAGATGACAACAAATCAATGAAATGAATTGTGTTTTGAAAGAGCATAGTATTGTAATGATGTTTCGATAGCATTTGTCTGTCACGCCAACCGTCCCTCTTGGGGAGAAATTTTATGACTTTTCTAAATGTTGTCAAATTGAACAAAATATCACCAAATTAACGAAAATTTTGACAAAACATTTAAAATATCGCCAAACTGATAAATGACGACAAATCAATTAAATGCATTGGGTTTTAAAAGGGGATTGTACAGTAATGATGTTTCTGTACTGTTTGTCTATCACTCCAACCGCCCCACTTTGTGACGAATTTGGCAACATTTTTAAATGTCGCCAAATTGATCAAAATATCGCCAAATTAACGAAAATTCCATTGTCATTACTGAATGCCATTTTTGAACAGCGCCATAATTTAAACTCTGGTTTGGTAACAAAATTATTTGGATGAAATACAAACTGTGAATCGACATAATGGGGACCTAATATTTTTACTGAAATATTTGCATAAAATAAATTTGAATATGTAGTAAACTTTTCAGCAAATGACTGCGACTGAAATTGATTTATTGATGACCCTTATTTTCCAATGAAGAATTTAATCAGTGTTAAATTTGATCGCATTACATTTACATTTTTAGATATGAGTAGCATTTTTATAATTTGACTTTTTTCGTTAGAAAGGCTGCATAAAAGTTAATTTCTTTAATTTGTTGTGAAAATATGGCACATCAGTCATGTTATTATTTCCTAACTCTCTATCTTCTTTAAAGCATTTTTCCATTTATTTAGCCACAATTAACTGTTCAGAAAACGTTCAATAATTACTTTTATTTAAACAACCTATATATCTATCTGTGTATTTTTTCAGCGTTTTCGTCAGCTAATTCGTACCCCCACAGGTCGTAGTTAAGTGTCTAATACAGATTTTAGTATAGAAAAGGTTCACACACCATTGAAATGAGCGTTCTTTGATCTTTCGGATGATATCAAGATGGAAACTTTATGATAATATTTTCGGTCACTAATGAACCGATTTGTATGAAAATCGTGCTAAAATATAAAATAACTAATAAAGTAATTCAAATTTTGGAAAAATCTCGCCAAAGCATATCGTCTCGATTCCTGAAACACATGTGTACCAAATTTTGCCGCAGTCCAACGCTTAAATTTCCTGCCACAGACAACAACAATCTTCCTTCATTAAGTAAGATCACCATGCACTCATTACCTTGCAGTTGCATCGTGTTGTGGCAACGCCTTCGGCCTGCGATATCAACCTTTTACCTCACCTCGATGGGCTACACAAACACGGATTGAGTGTTGTCGTTTCGTATAAAGAGTAAAAATGTTTGCTTCTGCAGAGCCTCCGCAATGGCGCTTATCATAATAAGTCTAATGTTCTCCAATTAGAGACCCACCAAAAAACGTCCATTTTTATATCACAGCATTTTTCAAAATTTTTAATTACTCTGGGCGCCGCATTAGACATTTTTAATGCAGCGATGAAGACCACCCCATTTCTCCTATAAATTCTACTTTCAAAAATGCATTTTTCTATACCCCACTTAATTTTCGCAGGAGATAAAACCTGGCATTTTTCCAAGCCCAAAGACTCCAATAAACTGAATTCCTTGATTCTTGATCCTTGAAAGCATTGGGGTGTACCCCTTACATTGTTCCGCAAAGGGAAAATGTATGGTAATTCAAAGTAATTCCATATATATAGAGAGTAACATAGTATAATAGGGAGTAACATAGTATAATAGGGAGTAACATAGTATAATAGGGAGTAACATAGTATAATAGGGAGTAACATAGTATAATAGGGAGTAACATAACTAGGCACAGTCCAGGAAGCCCGAGTTCTGCTACCAGTTTTCTTCGAAGAACCTTTTTAGTTGAAAACAAGTTTTACGTTCTGTAATGAGGCCGTAATTCTTAAATCATTCTATTTCTATTTCATGTGGTCAAACAAACCCAAGTTAAAATCAGATAAAAAGTTGTAAGCCCAAATATATCATACAAAGAACTTTGATGAAATTCTTCCGTGACGTTGTAGACAAATGAAAGAGACAAAAGAATTTCTCTATTACATCCGATACAGACAACGATCTTTGTTTTTTCTGAAAACAGAGGAAATAACAAAATATTATCACAATGAAAACCAAAAGTACTTTCTTTTAAAGGAAATGCCTGATATATGAATTCATATGAATTGGTTTTCTTCTATTATTATAAAATAAAAAGTATGTCTGTATATATATATATATATATATATATGTATATACTACTTATTTGTATACCTGCGTTGCGTGTATCGGAAAAATCTAAGCGACGCATAATTACGAAATCAGTAGCGGAAACATAATACAACACCTCCAAAATCAGTCTTGAAGGCTATGTTTGTGAAAATTGCGTCACAAATATGAGACAAGCCAATCTCTGTGCAAGTTTTATGGGGGTGCAAGTCTTTATACACACTAGTAATAATGCTGATGCCATTATATTTGTGTTTGTTTCTATAAGGTGTATTAAACTTTTTCTGGAAAAATAGGTGAGGTGTAATACAAAGTTTGAGCAAGAACACAAATAAATTTTTAACTTCTTAAACTATAATTTCACAAAAGCAAATATTTTGACAAATATTTATTTACTTAACATATATTCTCTTAACCGACCACTGAAATTTACAAAAAATTAACCGTAATGTTATTCAATTTATGTATAACGTTTATGCAATAACAGATATTCACCAAGATATCAGAGCTGATTAAAATAGCTTGAATAGTTACCATAGAACCAGGTTAAAATAAACCAAGAATGTCACAATAATAACAAATTTTAAACAAAATTCCATCCACTTCGCGCCATTTTGATGACCCGTATCATGTTCGTTGAATGAACTACAAAGAATGCAAATAACAATTTGCTTCAGGCACATAAAAGGTAATTTATATCAGGAAATATTTTGGAAAATACTTGCACTGAATGAAAAATATGAAACATAATATCCCTTTTATGAGCAGTTATTGAAAATTAAGATGCGTAATGGAAATATTCTAAATTTTGAAAATTAAAATCTCACTTGGTCACCCTGAGTAAAGTATTTAACAAATATCTGTTTAAAATGCAGATTAATTAGATTTTCTCCACAACTCAGTATTTATTGTACCAATTATCTTTATATCCTGTTCCATGACTTACAAATATAAATTCCTTGGAGGGAAAAAATATAAAACTTATGAAATCAAAATTTTACTCTAAAGTAATTATACAACTTAAAATATTAAAAGAGAAAATTAATAGCCATTATCGAAAGCGATTTTATTAAAAGTTGCATACAAAACCACCAGATTTGCATAGCATCATCTACGCTGTGAATTCCAGAACATGCCTTCTAAACATGATTAAAACCGTAACACTAGAGGTTTAGCATGCCTTACTTATTTATTAGGTATAACCTCTGGTCAGGTGTCAATACACCTAGGCACTCAAATTCGTTTTCAGTTATGTAATGTTGAACAGCAATGTTGAGCGATTTTTACACAAATGTTGTTCCTTAGCTATCAAAAACACTATTGCAGAATTTCAATATTGCCACCATTGGAAAAATTGTAGAACGGTATTTCGAATGAAGATAAGGTTTAAAATGTGCGTCGAAATATTGTATGTTATAGCTTAAAAACTATCGAACAACTCGCTTAAAAACTATCAAACCACTCGCTTAAAAACTATCAAACCGTTCGCTTAAAAACTATTATAAAAACTATTCTATATATCTTAAAAACTATTCTATAAAAAATGGCTTGGAACCTGGTGCATTATCCTGGAGATGATTAGATAATGTGCTGTTTTTAAAAGTAGAAAATAGATCATAATGATTAGAAAAAGTTGTCAAAACAGGAATAAAGAAAAATAAATATGCTTACATATATTAATCAACTACTGATTTTATATGTAATTTTTTATTAAAAAGCCTAAAATTAGCCATATTAATCTACGACATACCGATCATATGAATTGCAGTTTTCGAAATTTAAAAAGACATGACACTTTAAAATCAATCAATGAATAAATCAAAATGTTTATAGTAAAACTTGCTTAGCCTAAACAATATGGCAACAGTATAGCACAACGATATGGTAACAGTTTAACACAACGGTATGGCAACAGTATAGCACAAAGATATGGCAACAGTATAGCAGAACGATATGTCAACAGTAGTAAATCAGAACGGTATGGCAACAGTAATAAATCAGAACGGTATGGCAACAGTAATAAATCAGAACGGTATGGCAACAGTAATAAATCAGAACGGTATGGCAACAGTAATAAATCAGAACGGTATGGCAACAGTAATAAGTCAGAACGGTATGGCAACAGTAATAAGTCAGAACGGTATGGCAACAGTAATAAGTCAGAACGGTATGGCAACAGTAATAAATCAGAACGGTATGGCAACAGTAATAAATCAGAACGGTATGGCAACAGTAATAAGTCAGAACGGTATGGCAACAGTAATAAATCAGAACGGTATGGCAGCAGTAATAAATCAGAACGGTATGGCAACAGTAATAAGTCAGAACGGTATGGCAACAGTAATAAATCAGAACGGTATGGCAACAGTAATAAGTCAGAACGGTATGGCAACAGTAATAAATCAGAACGGTATGGCAACAGTAATAAATCAGAACGGTATGGCAACAGTAATAAATCAGAACGGTATGGCAACAGTAATAAATCAGAACGGTATGGCAACAGTAATAAATCAGAACGGTATGGCAACAGTAATAAGTCAGAACGGTATGGCAACAGTAATAAGTCAGAACGGTATGGCAACAGTAA
Source organism: Amaurobius ferox (assembly GCA_951213105.1). Lineage (NCBI taxonomy): Eukaryota > Metazoa > Arthropoda > Arachnida > Araneae > Amaurobiidae > Amaurobius > Amaurobius ferox. The sequence goes on from OX578138.1 coordinate 63,127,870, forward strand.
TAAGTCAGAACGGTATGGCAACAGTAATAAGTCAGAACGGTATGGCAACAGTAATAAGTCAGAACGGTATGGCAACAGTAATAAATCAGAACGGTATGGCAACAGTAATAAATCAGAACGGTATGGCAACAGTAATAAATCAGAACGGTATGGCAACAGTAATAAATCAGAACGGTATGGCAACAGTAATAAATCAGAACGGTATGGCAACAGTAATAAATCAGAACGGTATGGCAACAGTAATAAATCAGAACGGTATGGCAACAGTAATAAATCAGAACGGTATGGCAACAGTAATAAATCAGAACGGTATGGCAACAGTAATAAGTCAGAACGGTATGGCAACAGTAATAAGTCAGAACGGTATGGCAACAGTAATAAGTCAGAACGGTATGGCAACAGTAATAAGTCAGAACGGTATGGCAACAGTAATAAGTCAGAACGGTATGGCAACAGTAATAAATCAGAACGGTATGGCAACAGTAATAAGTCAGAACGGTATGGCAACAGTAATAAGTCAGAACGGTATGGCAACAGTAATAAATCAGAACGGTATGGCAACAGTAATAAATCAGAACGGTATGGCAACAGTAATAAATCAGAACGGTATGGCAACAGTAATAAATCAGAACGGTATGGCAGCAGTAATAAATCAGAACGGTATGGCAGCAGTAATAAATCAGAACGGTATGGCAACAGTAATAAGTCGGAACGGTATGGCAACAGTAATAAATCGGAACGGTATGGCAACAGTAATAAATCAGAACGGTATGGCAACAGTAATAAGTCAGAACGGTATGGCAACAGTAATAAGTCAGAACGGTATGGCAACAGTAATAAATCAGAACGGTATGGCAACAGTAATAAATCAGAACGGTATGGCAACAGTAATAAATCAGAACGGTATGGCAACAGTAATAAATCAGAACGGTATGGCAACAGTAATAAATCAGAACGGTATGGCAACAGTAATAAATCAGAACGGTATGGCAACAGTAATAAATCAGAACGGTATGGCAACAGTAATAAGTCAGAACGGTATGGCAACAGTAATAAATCAGAACGGTATGGCAACAGTAATAAATCAGAACGGTATGGCAACAGTAATAAATCAGAACGGTATGGCAACAGTAATAAATCAGAACGGTATGGCAACAGTAATAAATCAGAACGGTATGGCAACAGTAATAAATCAGAACGGTATGGCAACAGTAATAAATCAGAACGGTATGGCAACAGTAATAAATCAGAACGGTATGGCAACAGTAATAAATCAGAACGGTATGGCAACAGTAATAAATCAGAACGGTATGGCAACAGTAATAAGTCAGAACGGTATGGCAACAGTAATAAATCAGAACGGTATGGCAACAGTAATAAATCAGAACGGTATGGCAACAGTAATAAATCAGAACGGTATGGCAACAGTAATAAATCAGAACGGTATGGCAACAGTAATAAATCAGAACGGTATGGCAACAGTAATAAATCAGAACGGTATGGCAACTGAAAAGTGCAAACAATTATCTAAGATAACTTATTATAAAATGTTAGGCAATAAACATAATTATGCAGATGAATTTTATCTATTTGTGCATCACTTTTCTGAAATTAACACCGTTCAAGAAGGCATCAAAAGGAGAAGTATAACATATTTGAGAAGAACATGGGGCAAACAACGAAGTGAAAAAGATCAAGGTTACAGTATAATCATAAACCAGAATTACATTTGACAGAGATCTTTAATATATAAACCATTTTCCTAACATATAAACCTGGTCTTTTATTATAAACGTGGCGTTTTAAAATAATCTAAATACGCAAAGGAAAGATAAATGAAGAAAAAAATAACTTCATATTGTTAAAAATTAGTATCTTTTATTTTGTGTTGTTTTATTAAATAAAGCTCAAATTATTTTGTATAAAGAAAGTGAAATTTTTTTTATTTTTTGTCTGTATGGGAAGTGACGTGCGGAAAATAACAGATTTTAGTTGGTAGGCTATTATTCTAACCTTTCACACACTTTTACAGAAATAGCTGTATAAAATGAATTAAGAATACGTAATCTCCAAACTCAGAGTCAAGTGCAGAATTCGAAGAAAATATTTGTCCTAGCTAACTGAATTCGATACTCCAATGTTCCTCTCCTCTGTAAAAATGTTCTATTTTAGAGCTAGCTTTAAGATCGCTACCAAAACGAGGATTTCCAGTCATTTCAAAGCATAAAAGTTCGATGACATGCAAAGTATATATTCCCTTACCGTTGACCGAAATACATTTCAGGATAAATATACAGTTTCTTGGTATTTTGCATTTAAGAAAAACACAAATACACAAAACCTCTTTGAAATGAATTATTTCGTAAGGTCAGGTTTTACGATGGCACATTTTGGGATGATTCTCTTTTACGATGTTTCCCCTAATTCCGTAATTTTGAGGGCTTCACATTGGCAATAAACATAAGCATTTTGGAGAAATCGCATAGGCAATAAACATAAGCATTTTGAAGACGAAGTTAATGGAGTACATAACACTTTGTATACATCTAAAATGCATTAAAATGTTAGCCGATGAACTAATGGCGTGACAATGCCATTGGCTCGAACTGATAGCGCCATCTAGCGAACAGAGGAAATATTCCGGATCTGTTTTAAAGAAATGTAAACGAAATTTGTAATATGCAGGAAGCACGTAGATTTATTTAGAACCGATTATTTTATATAAAAGCAATATTGTGAAATATGTATATGTGTTGCACAAAAAAGGGAACTTTATGTGGTCTTTTATACTTATTAAGTGATTCATAATTACCGTAGCCGAAATATCGTAAAATCGTGAAACTTTAAAACACATTGCGTTCTGTGCCGCTTAAATCCACCATATCTATCTTCAGTGCGAGTTCCTGGAATAAAATACATTAACATACTACCACAATTAATTGCACCATTTTAACTCTAAAATAAAATAACATTTATTAACAACATTTGGTTGATTATTAAATTAATTACAACAATTATCATATTACTGTTTGCGGAGGAGATTGCAAATATGAGACCAGTTAAGTTAAAAATTCCTAAACTGTATTGATGATTTTCTATAAATATTGATAGGAACACAAACCTCCAATTTTGTAATTTGTGCATTGACACAGCCACCTTTGGTTCTGTTGATTCTGTTTCATCAGTGTACACCCTGCTGTACCAACTCACGATATAGTACGCCGTCTCGTACAGAAGTCGATCACTGGACACGAATCAATCTGACCTCATCATAACTACATCGCCAGTCGTACAAACTCGGAAGTCTGGTACTCTGGCTTCACTACGACTCTTGTCGGCTCCAACTGCTGTTGTCGAACTCTAACTCTCAAACTCTCCTGCTGTTGAACTATCTTACTGTTCTTAACATTTCTAGAACTTTCCACATGTTGCAACCTCTTTTCGCCTGAGGTCTGATATGCCTCTTGTCTACTATTAGCCGACATCAGGACAATGTGATCAGACATCTTCCAAAATTGGTTAACGTCTTTACAAAATCTCGTGTCTTCACTTTATCTTCCTATGCTTATGCAATTATTTGACCTCTCGAGTCAGGGTGCAATGAAACTGACGTCCTTAAGTCTGATGCATTGTTTGACATTACAGACAATAATAATTATTCAACATAAACTGCCTCCGCTAATTCGTGTCTCAAATCTGGTCATGCATATATCTCCGGTTGACACACACACAGAAAAAGACGAAATACCACTAAAGTTCGTGTCACTGTTAACTGTGTTATTAGCATTTTTCCCTGCTGAAAGTTTGTCTGCTGTAATTCACAAAGTCTTGTTGTGCACACAAAAGTTTATACACCTTTTATACACTATATATATATATATATATATATATATATATATATATATATATATATATATATATATATATATATATATATATATATATATATATATATATATATATATATATCAGTTATGTACTCGTCAACACTATATCAGGTCGAGCTTTGAAATTAAGCAAAATTTAAATTTTGACTAAATTATGAAATTTTAAGTATATGCACATTCACTTGCCTAATGTTACACACGTATATACAATTACTGATACCTTTAACAATTGACATTTTATTTAAAAACTACACAACATTATTATTTTCATGTTATTTCTTACACAATTCAGTATCCATTGATTTACAAAATTTCCATCACTGACATTTTCATAAAATACATCATATTTGCTTAGCCTTTAACATCACAGTACAAAACTATTAATTTTTTTTTAATTCAGCCATTTAAAAATACATTTAAACATTTCTATGGGCTGGACAACATGCTCTCTCTCTCTGACATTGTCCCTTTAAACTCTAAACAAACCAAATCGTTCAAAACACTTCTTCCCTGAGCTGCGGGCAATTTGATCGATCGATCTGTTAATGATCTGCTAGTGACAATACTGGTAACTTCTTCCTTTCCGAGCGGAAATGTTCATAATCTCTGCCTTCTCGAACGAGGGAGTGACCGCCGGTAATGACTGCCCTCCCCAATCAATTTTTTTTTGTAACTCGTTTTTGACAATCGAAGAAATACGAGTGGGAAAAAAAAGCATCTCAACTTTGGAAGAGAATGGCCAAGCAGTTTTGCTCGTGGTATTCGAGATCGAGCGCTCAAGACTCAAGGTGGGATGCATGAACAAAGTTTTCGTATTTACAAGTATCGTAAAACTTTTATACCCAATTCAATATATTATAAATGTTGAATTACTCTATTTAAATACATTTTATATTTGCCCCTAGTATTAGTTTTTCATTAAACTTTAATTTTGACACATCTTTCTATTGTATGACTATGCTTAATGCTACACGTGGTACTGTAATTCCTTATTTAAATTTTATTTAGGGGGCTGCCTATAGTTAAATTGTATTAACTCTCAAAGTTACCTTTAGGTGCCTTACCTTTCATTTAAAATTTGACCTGAAACATTGAAACATCTGTGGCGGAAGGAGCGTCGCCAGGACCGAACTCAGGACCTCGTGCTTACAAGACCGACATTATAATCATAGAGCAAAAGCTAGCTTCTGCTCCGTTCTTATAATTCGGGTACACATTCCAAGCATCTTTGATCAGATGTCTTTGTTGCCGCACATCAACTAATCCTTTTATATAAATTTAAGAACTATTTTAAATCACTTTAATGTATTATATTATATTTTAACTTTTAATGAACCTCTCAAATTTCTTATTGAGATTCTCTCTTTTCATCATTTCTCATTTAAATACCTTCCTTAAGACTTGTGTAAATTTAAAAATTTTAAATTTTTTTTAATTTTTGAAATTTAATTATTGTCTAATATTTTTTTTAACTTTTTCCTTAACACTTGCATAAATTTATAAAACAGAAAATTCCGCGTTTCTGGACTAGAATACATTGACATACTACCACAATTAATTGCACCATTTTTGAAATAAAATAATTTATTAACAACATTTAGTTGATTATTAAATTAATTACGACAATTATCATATTACTATTTGCGGAGGAGGTTGCAAATGTGAGACCAGTTAAGTTAAAAATGCCTAAACTGCATTGATGGCCTTCTATAATTATTGATTGGAGTACATACCTCCAATTTTGTATTTGATGCATTGACACAGCCGCCTTTGGTTCTGTTTCATCCGTGTACACCGTACTGTACCAACTCACGGTGTGGTACGCCGTCTCGTACGGAAGTGGATCAGTGAACACGAATCAATCTGGCCTCGTCATAACTGCATCGCCAGTCGTACAAACTCGAAGTCTGGTACTCTAGCTTCACTATGACTCTTATCTGCTCCGACTGCTCTTGTCGAACTCTAACTCTCCTGCTACTGAACTCTCTTACTGTTCTTAACATCTCTAGAACTTTCCATATGTTGCAACCTCTTTTCGCCTGGGGTCTGACGCGCCTTTTGTCTGCTATTGGCCGACCTTAGGGCAATGTGACCAGACATCCTCCATCATTGGTTAACACCTTTGCCCAATCTCGTGTCTTCACTTTATCCCCCTATGTTTAGGGCCTTAGTTGACATCTCGGGTCAGGGTGCAATAATACTGGCGTCCTTAAGTCTGATGCATTGTTTGATATTACAGACAATCATGAATATTCAATATATAACTCTCTCCACTAAATCTTGTCTCAAATACGGTCTAACAGTATATAATAATCGTTATTGCAATGAAGAGCAGTTAGTGTGTATGTAGCATAAAATATTTAGAAAACCGAACCACTTTTGAATGTTGAAGACCCAGACCGCCCGACTCATCCCGAGGACTTGAGCAACTATTTGGACGACCTGAGAAGGAATGATTGAATGTGTTCTTGTCTACAATAAAATGGGTTTTCGTTATGAATCTGGTAAATACGAGATCCGCGACGCCGACGAAATTTTCTTTGAAAACGGGGTGGGATAGCTTAGTGGTTAGCGCTGGCGGATTTCACTCGGACGACCCGAGTTCAATTCTCGGCTCTGGCCAAACTGTCTCCGTGTTCACGCGGAGTACGGGCACGTTAAATATGTGGGCACTTAAGTCATTCCGAGTGAAAGGTGGAGAAGGGTACGGGCATTGTGGATGCCACCTCCACCAGGTTCCGGTCTAAATTGGGTGGCACTTTCCTGTCGTCCAAACAAACACTTTACACCTTCGGGTACGTCGGACGGTCTGGGTCAAAAAAGACATGTTAATGACAGACAAATGGCATGTCTAAAAAAATACGTCGTTCATAACAACATAAGCAGTAAATTAAATAGATCAACCAGTTTCAAAAGCAAAAAAAGAAAAAATCTTTCATCGTGAGAATAAAGGAAAAAGTGCTATAACTTGCACCACGAGCTTATTTTGGTCATTCAGGCTGTCAACACTCTCTCTATATCAATCTATATAACTAGTATCTCGCTGCATTTCCCCCTCAGAGTCCCCGTCACAAGATCGCGGTGTATGGAACTTAGCTTCTTATAGCTGTGTTCCTCTTTTTACCTGTGGAGGTAAATCAATCTGTGAATGGGCCGGATGCTAACGAACTTTAGGCACTGAAACAGGGGCTTCCAGGTGGCGGAGAGGATCAGGTTCTTTATGACCTGTTTCCAAACCCGCAGGCAACTGGAGACAAGTCTCAGTGGATTGCCTTCTCCCTGTCCGGTGAATGGTTCTGCCGACCCTTGCTGTTCTGGCCGTGGTCTCGCTGGGTGGTAGATAATATCCCTTTTCCTTCCTCCCTTGCAGACGTCATAAACCCCCAGGTTGCCGCTGAGAGAGGAGATAACATGCCTCTCTGCATATGACTCCTCTCTGACTGGAATCTCACTGAACTCTGTTCGTATCTTATTGATTCACCTTCATCTGCCCATTGGCTGATAGGCTTGTGTGGGAACTTTCTTATAGGCCACAAAGGAAGAACAGACAGCTGTCTAGGAGACCTTGCATTGGTCACATAGCGTAGCAGCCCGCGATCCATAGAACCACATGATCCCTCGTCGTGTGTGGGACACTTTATGGCTGCATCATAAACAACTGTGGAACTTTTTTATTTCTAGATTATAAAGGACATAGAATTTTCTGTCAACTCTTGGCATCCGCTTGGCGGCAGTAATTGTTAGTATAAGCTAACCTTTTATTTATTTTTTTATTTTATTTTGTGTTCTCCTGAGTGTCATTTTACTGTCCTCTGTAGAGTTCTAAACTTCGGCTCCAGAGTAATAAGTTGCAGTCTTGAGTTTGAGGTTCGATTTAGTACATTTTGTAAGAAGGTGTAGAATTTGTGATTTGTTACGAAGGTCAAAGAGGTCTTTAACTAATTACTTTTCGTTAGAATGTTACATATAGTAATTATGTTTGTTAGGGTGTTGTAAAATAATTTATAATATTGATAGGGAGAGCTGTATGTATTTATGGATTTTAGAAGTGCCTATACTGTATGTAGGTAGATGGGAGAACATTTTGCCTATATAACTGCATGTATCTCGTCATATGATCGGCTGAAAATATAGTTCCCAAATAAATAATTAAATACTTATAGCTATTATACCACATAGTTCATTAAAACTTTAATACAACTCATGAAAAGATTAAAATCATGCAATATTACCCACTGTGTTCAAAATTCTTTCAACGATGCGTTAAGCAGGACAAGAATTTTCTAGAAATTAAGTTTCAATAAAAATGTGGCAAAGAAAATCGCTTCTGATACTCCCAGAAAGTTTTCTGTAACTTAAGTAGAACAGTCAGAACACGTCCTTCTAATTTTTCTCATTTGGGGGTTTTCTTCTTTCCTCTGATTCGTAATAAGTTTTTCCTGATTCACATCATTTTCTGTCGAAATGTGATTGGTTCGCTGGCGGTGAGGTAATGGATCACTTATGCTGGTTGGTTAATTCTGGAAATTGAAAACCAAGTTAAGCCACCAGAAAAAAATATACAATTTTTTATCGGTATGTTATGAATGGAAATGTGTGCAGTCTCATACTATAAGAAAAGTCTTAATCTCTGCCTGTCTGTCTCTTCATCAAACATGGTGACCAATTACGTAAAATGTAGCGCAAATAAAAATGTGTAAGCAAACTTATGTTCTCAAAATCTTTGGATTTTCTTCTTCGGTTTGAACTAAAATGGACCGGGACGACCAAAATGAATGCTAGACTATTCCAGCTAAAGAGAAAATAGTTAAACGACAAAACCCAATATAGTAGCGTCACTTAGTGTGACGAAATGGAAGTAAAACAAAAAAAAAAAAAAATGAAAGAATGGGTTCGAATCCTTACCAAACTGTTGGATGAGAAAATTTAAGATCAGGAATTTGATTAAAATCTAACATATTTTATTTTTTACTAGCAGCGATTACCCCAGCGTTGCTCGGGATTTACGATGCGAAAGTCTGATAAAAATTACACTGGAAAATATAGGGCCGTGAATCTTAAACATTGTGTTTTCACTCTGAAAGAAGTAAATTCATTGATATATGTAAGAAAAAAAATCATTGCATTATGTAAGAAAAAAATTATTGCATTATGTAAGAAAAAATATCATTGCATTATGTAAGAAAAAAAAATCATTGCATTATATAAGTCATAGCTGCTTCCGCTGCTTAAGCCTGTGAAAAATAAACCATGCTGATAGAGTTTCTATTTAAATTCATATTTCAAACCTGCGATTTTCAAACATGACTAATTAAAACGTTCAATAAACTCCCCCAAAACTCAGAGATTTAATTGACTTTTACGTTTTAAACCAACGATTTCCAACCTTTTTCGATGGGAATCATGGAGTTAAAGAGTAGAACTCCTAGAAAAAAGTTTCGTTTTCCATTTATATCTCGACAACCTCTGGTCTTAGAAACTTGAAATTTAGACTAAATTTATGGGGGGCTATTTCAAAGCTACCCACACAATTTCATTCAATTCGTTGCAGCTGTTCTCCCATGATGATGAGACAGACGAAAATTTGGTTTTTCATTAATATCGCGACAACCCCTAGTGTTAGAAACTCGAATCATAGACTAAGTTTTAAGTGGGACTATTTTAAGACTACCCACCAAATTTCATCAAATTCGGTTCAGCCTTTCTTCCGTGATGTTGGATCATACATGCATAGACACATACATACATACTTTTCTTCTTTATATTTATAGATTTATAACATTTTAGGTATATTGCAAATTGCCACACAAGGTCAAATTCAACAAAAACAGCATCCCTGCATATGGTCTACAGCGAAGCTTTTGACAGAATTACCACCAAGACATTATATGCAAGAAAGATCAATCATGCTTAAACATTGATAATGAAACACTTTCCAACTGCAATACAACTTTATTTAAACATCTCTAAAATACGATGCATTCAGTGGCGATATTTTTAAAATTATCACAATATTACAATAATTTATTATATTTGAAAACTTAAAACTTCATCGAAAAAATGAACTATTTCAAATGACGTCATCGAAATATAAATCGCCTGGCTCCCTATATGAAAGCAATGAATATTTCAATCATAAATTTTTATCCCACTCCTTCCATTCAGCGGTGATATTTTTTAAAATAATCACAATACTACAATAATTTATTTTACTTACAAACTTAAAACGATGGAGGTAAAAGTACTTTCTAACTCCATGTTTAACACATCATTGAAAAAGGTAATACTAAAATCGTATGTTTCTCTATGTAAAATCAATTAATGTTTCATTCATATCAGATATATTCCAGGCTCCAGAACTAAATTATTTTGAGTTAAAAAAATTCAGCAATACTTATGCAACTCATCTTAAGCTTTAGATGTTTTATTTTGTTTTTGACGACATTCCTATTATCATTTAATTTGTGAATCTTTTCCTCTTTATTGTATTTTATAATTAAATTATATTTTAAATGCTTTGTAATTTAAAAATGTAAAATGATTAATACGTAAATTTTGTCCGGAGGCTATGGCCTGTATTTAAACACATGTTCACCACTTATTTTCACTTCGCCACTGATGAAAGGTATAGTAATGCCCAAAAGCGCTGTGGGTAGTACGTCGTGAAAGGAAATTTTAATAATATTTTTATTTATGGCCCATTTTTTTATTGTCTTTATTTTTAAACTATTAATTATTTTGACGTGTTTCCTTACATTTTTATATTTTAAAAGATATTAAAATATTGGAATTATTTTTATATGTTCATAAATAGCACCCTATTTCTGATAAAAACAAGTACAAAATTTTACTTTTCATGTAATAGGATCGACGATAAAAGCATCTAAAGTGCTTACATTTTTCTTAGTGCTCGGATATCAGATAAAGGCACCCCACCCATAGATTCTATTTACATAAAAAAAAAAATTACAGAAACATAGAAAGATGGTTCAGAACAGAATTTCAATGTCCAAAATGTATAGTCCACTTAAACTATAGAAGAAAGAACTGTTTAGATGCTTATTAGATACAACGTCTCTGCATGCGTAGATACTTGCTACGAATCTCAATGCGGGCAAGTATCAGAACGTTCATTACAAGTTTTACATTTAATTTTTATAGCAATATATCCGTTCTGCCTACGAAATACACAATGTAAAGAAACTTAAAATTCACAATCATATGCGAATTCCTATAGTATTTTAAATGTTTTTTTTATTCAAAACACTCTATTAAAATATTTAAATTATTGCTCCTAAAAATAAGTTCAAAACTCTCAGTTTTCGCTGTATAAAATTGTCTTCATAGGCTGATCTGAAGAATAAATCAGTCTGGTTTGTAAACAAATTTGAAAGAAATATAAAATTGAATGAATACATGTTAAACTGAAAGCGCTAGTGTATGGGAAGTATAACATATATTCTCGTAGGTTAGAAAATGTATTAGTAGAAGTTTACCCGTACTGCAATATATGATTTTATAATTCTTTGTAAAAGTAAAACAGATGACGTAATAAATTGAAAATATAGATAATCCCTTTAATCTATAGACTCAAAGATCGTAATTGATAAAATCCAGTCAAAAATGTATTTCTATAAAATTTATTTTATATGCATTTCTTTATTAGTTAAATCGGAAAAGATTTAAATCGTTTCCATAAAATTTATTTTATATACACTCATTGCCATAAAAATTTGCTCACCAAAAGAGAGTTGTTAAAATCGAACAAAATTTTATATATGTGAGTGCAAAATTTTATATAAGTGATACAAAATCAAAGCAAAAGGTGCACTTATTATTAGAGGAAAAACTACAAATGAATGGAGGTTCTAGTATCCTATTGGGCCACCTCTAGCGTGAATACACAATACGATATGGGCGGGCAAACAGGCCCCTATAGTGTTCTGTGTCATCTCATTCCATAGTTGTTGTAAGCGCCCCTCTAGTTCGACCAAACTCGTAGGCTGTCCAACTTCCCGTCCCAAATTATCCCAGATATGCTCGATCGATGACAAATCTGAGGATCGAACAGGCCATGGAAGGGTGTTAATGTGGCGGAGACATTCCTGTGAAACCCTTGCTGTGTGTGGCCATGCATTTTCCTGTTGAAAGATGCCTCCTAGGAGCCCTGTCATAAGTGGCAACACATGTGGCTGACGGATGTCACGAACGTACCGCTGGGCTGCCGCGATTCCGTGAATCAATATTAGAGGTGACCCGGTGTCGTATGCGACGGCACCCCATACCGTCACATCAGCTGTGGGAGCGGTGTGCCGCTGTAAAGCGAAGGCAGGATTAAGACGTTCACCATGAAGACTCCACTCTACACCAGTGTTTCTTTAACTCTCTGCCACTGAAAACAAATGAAAATTTTGCTACGCACTTAATATATATATATATATATTAAGTGCGTGTATGTATATATATATATATATATATATATATATATATATATATATATAAATTGAAAGATTTTAATCGAAAATTATGCATAAACTACTGTATGTACAAAAAAACCCTTCTGTATCTGTTACAAATTAGTAACTATAGACCGAGACTAAGGATAAAGATAGAAGGTAACATATCACTACAATGGAAAGGGGAATGAGAAGAATATTAGGATACAAGAATCACAATTAAAAGTACATAAATATAAATAAAAATGAAAAAGAAAACACGGCAAAAATGAGAAAAAGCAATAACAAATAGCTCAAGATAAAAGATTAAGACATAGAGAGCAATCAATTGAAACTACACAAAAAATGGCGGTTAGTTCGAAATTGCATTCTCATCAGGACAGCCATACAATTCGAATTAAAACCGATAGAATAGCCAGTTTCTGACAATGGCGATAGTATTTAACTATAGACACCATTGGAACTGTCTACTGGCTAGTAGAAGGAGAAAAATAAATCAATTGAATTATAAATCGGAAAAATAATACCTCCTCGAACAGAAATATGAACTCACAAGCGTTGCTACCACGTGTAAATTGAACAAGCGACTGAGCATTTCACCTCACTTCGTCAATGCGAGTGGGCACCGGAATGAATACATTTGAACAATACATAATATGTATGGAGACTTTCAAAAATAGTTAACAGTATAGGACTCAGGACAAGTGGAAAATAGTCATTCGAAAATAGTAAAGAGTATTAGACTCAGGCCAAGAGGTAAGTTAGGTGATAGGAATGGGTGAATTCTCAAAAATGAGTTATCCAATCAAAGATAAATAATGCATGTGTAAAATTATTACGTGGTATATTTGAAATTATTAATAATATTATTTACAAATACTTCCGGATATTGGTAATTTTGACAAATGCGTTTAAGATTATTGATGCGGAGAAAGTGAAACCGAGAATCAGAAAGTCGATGTATTCGAAATAGCTGGTTTAAAATGATGTTTCTAAACAATTGAATAAAATTACAAGATTGATATGATAGCAGCTTTATGATAGTGAAATTGTATGAATCTTTTTCATCATATAGATTGGTGATTACACGATTATTGATGGTATCTAAATTTTGGTCTAAAAAATTTACAGTTTGACTAACGCTAGGCTCATTAGGAATTAATTCTAGGTTAGATGGGTAAAAATCAATATTAATGGGATAGGAATCATCAATGATAATACAAATTAAGTCATCAACATATCTATATATATAATATATGATTTAGAGTTAAAATGACATTCATAATAATAAAGATATAAGTTAGCGAGAATACTACTACTACAGCCACCTTGTGGTACACCAGATGTTTGTAAATAAATGTTATCACCTTGGATAATATAATTGTTATATAACACAAAGTGCAAGAGCATAGGAAAATTTTTGACATTAAATGCAACATGATTAGAAGATATATAGTCATGATAAAGAGAGATAATAACTTTATATAAATATTTAATGACAATATTATTAAATAAGTCTTTAAAATCAAAGGTTTGGAAACCAAGAATTTGTGGAAGCTTGCTAAGGTGATTAACTAAATCAAAACTATTGTTCAAAATGTAATATCCTGAATTCCTAAATTTAAGAAATTCATTAATTCTATTTAAACAGTTAAGCAAGTACTTACTAGCTGTAGTGGTAAAGGTATTATGTCCACAAGTGGCCGTTCTAAAACTGAGAGGTGATTTGTGGAATTTAGAAACCAAAGTAACATAAGGTAAAAAACCAAAGTAACAAAGTAACATAACACCAAAGTAACATACCATTTTTAGCTCTAGTTTTCCAAATTGCTATTTTTAACACTTTACAACAAAGTTGAAAAGTGTTTATGACTTTGTTCATTCTGTCTGTCTGTCCGTTAGCACGATAACTGCCGTAAAAATGACTTTATCAAAATGAAATTTTAGTATGTTGTTCAGACGGTCTGTAGGACCTATGGGAATATAAATAAATAATATTACCCAATTAGTTTTTTTATTGAACCCGGGATGAAAAAATGAAATACATTGAACCCTATGGGACCTAATTCTTCAAACATTTTTTAAGTAAATTTAAAATTCACGAATTGCTTCGAATTTTTTAGGAAATATTCACATTATCCCATAGAATATATAAAAAAAAATTCAGTAAAATATGTTAAGTAGTTTTTTAATTAAAAATTATTTAATATAGGGAAAAAACAAATTCAATTAAATTCTGACTTTGGGATATCTTCCAGAAAGAAAATAGAGATATATAATATAATAAATATCTTTCCATTTGTTTAAACGTGTTTTATATGGGAGAGCCTTCACATTTTAAAATAAATTCGGTAGATAACAATTTTTCATTATTTTATAATTTTATATAACTCTTCACGATATACTTATTTGATTTCATTTTTAATGCATTTTCCTACGTCCTAGAGAGTTAAAATTTGGTACACAACTTAAATTTGTTGAACATTTTATTCGACAAAAATTTGGTGGATCTTTAAATATAGATCATACATTTTTTTCGAAATGGCCTGAAAATAATCCCCGTTCACTTCTATAAATCATTGTTGTAATATTGTTAAAAATTCTGATGTGGACAGCACATGTCTTTCCCTGCAGACTCATATTCGTTCTCTTTATTTATTCAATAATAATTTGAGTTTATCTGCACAAAATAACAACCATAAGTATTTTAAATGACATTGAATTTACACGTTAAACTTAAATTTGGTTCTCATTTGATAGCTGGACTTATTGCCAAAGGTGGCGTAGCGAAAACGCTAAAAAACTAGAATATCTCAAGAACGGCTAGTCCTAGAGTAATGGGGTTAGTCTTATTCTTTTTTTGTCAAAAATCACGTATAAAATAGAAATTTCATTGATATAATTGAGCACACGTAGTCTTTTATTTTTATGTATAACGATTTTTGCGGGCCATTTCGCAAAAATAGCCCGTTCCTTTTTCCCGAATCGTACTAGAATAGCCTACAAATGATTTATATACAAAATTTTGTTAAATTTGGTATATAAATCACTTGTAGGTTATTGAAATATTATACACCAAATTTTATTAAATTTGTTCCATTAGTTTTTAGCTAGAGTGGATAAAGGCAATTTCTGCGGGGCATTTCGCAAAGAAGGCAGATTCTTTTAGTACGAATCGTACTATAATCTAATGAACATCAGGATTTCCCACAAAAACATACCTACCAAATTGTATGAAATTCGGTCTATTAGTCTTTCAATTAGAGTGGATGTAATATTCACACAGACACACACAGAGATACACCCTTACACACACAGACGTCTTCCTAAAAACAGATTTTTCGTGTTCTAGAAGTCCCAAAACGTGTAGATCCTTTGAAAATTCGAGTTCCGATCTTCGGCACGATTCCAATACTTTGAGTACATACACATACACACATATATTATCTGTGTATTATCTGTGTATCTAAATTCCGTGCCTATGCAATTACAATAGTTGTAATTTTAAATGATTCCTAAACTTTTATTACTTCTTCAACGAAGCCTAATTTTAACATATGCAGAAAGCAAATATCTCAAGCGATTGTAAGATGAATTACATAAGAATTGCTGAATTTTTTTCACACAAAATTTTAGGCAGTATTCAAATTGTTCCATAAAATATATAAAAAAAAATTCAGCGAAATATATTCAGTAGTTTTTAAATAAAAATTAAAATAATAATAACACCTTTTATATGAAGCGATCACGTGTCCATGATATGACACGACCCACTTCAAAATGATATATGGCATCCATCTTGTGTCAAAATCGTGATTTTTAAAGTTCTTTTTAATTCATATTGAGTGTTGTATCCATCCTAAAACTACTTTATTTCTGCCTAAATTCTGTTCATCTACATACTGAAACAACGCAATGACAATATATTTCAGTTTAAATGCTCATCAAATATGATTATTTCTACTATTAAGCCTATTTTTCACCTATGCAAAATGTAAACAGCAAAATATGTAGAATGAGTTGTATTAGAATCGCTGTAATTCTTTAACACAAAATCATTTAGTCCATGGAGTCTGCTTAGCTGATATGAATGAAGTATTCATTGATTGTAGAAAGAGAAGGACGATATTTTTCGATGAAGTTTTAAGCATAGAGTTAACTTTTTTGTAGCTCCATGGTCTTAATTTTTAAATAAAATAAATTATTATAGTATTCTGATGAATGACATGAATGGGGGAATTATTTATGAATGAAATATTTCTTTTATAGAGAGAGCCAGGCGTGTTATTTTTTTATGACGTCATTTGAATCAATTTCAGTTGTTTTCGATGAAGTTTTCAAATATAATAAATTATCGTAGTATTAGGATAATTCTAAAATTATTACCGAGGAATGTATCAAATTTTAGAGATGTTTAAACCAGGCAATTTATACTTTAATGCCGTCATTTGAATGAAGTTATTTTTTTTCGATGAGGGTTTTAAGGTTTCAAATATAATAAACTAATGTAGTATTGTGATAAGTTTTAAAATATTACCGAGGAATGTATTGCATTTTAGACATGTTTAAATAAAATTGCATTGAAGTTGGAAAGTGCTTCATAATCAATGCTTTAAGCATGATTGATCTTTCTTGTTATATAATTCACCATTTCAACAATTTGATCTAATACGTCTTTTAATTCAACTGGTAATGTTTTCGAAACTGAATTGAAACCTCTCTATTAGCATCTGTTTTGAAACCTCTCTATTAGCAGCTCGGGACTCTTCAATTGGGGAAGGTTTTCCTGAAGATTCCCGAATCCTCCTGGAGTCGGGTGGCTCTAGGCTTCAGCTTCCTCGCTGCGCCGTGGGGTGTGATGTATGTGGTTCTTGGGTCCCACTGTTCCGGTATCTGCTGTTGTGTCTATTCATGGTCCTATGAACTGTTTCTAAACACACACATTTCTCTTTGAACTCAGCTCGGTCATCTGCGGGCGACTTCCAGTAGTGCGGAACCAAACCCCGTAATGCCGAGAGGCTGGTAAGGTACTGCTGTACTGGTACTGCTGTTTGGGCGTACCTCTCTATGTAGAAAGCAATGAGTTTGGATAACATTTGGATTTTCTTGTCTTAATAATGATGCAAAACCTTTCATCGAGCCTATCATGGATGGAGCACCATCAGTGCATATTCAAACGTATGATTTCCATGAAAAACTCCATTTGTTAAGATAGCAAATAAATAAAATATCTTGACCTCTTGTAGTGCCTGACATTTCTTTGCAGCAAAAATATTGATTTATGATTTGATCTCCATCAATAAATCGAAAAAGGTAAGTAATTGGACCTTACTTGTAATGTCAGTTGATTCATGAGCTTGCAAAGCAAATTCCAAGCTCTGAAGTTTATTGCACACATTTTCTTCTATATCAGCAGACAAACCCATAATTCGCCTATGAATTGTATTATTTAAGAGAGGAATTTTGTTAATTTCTTGCTCTGCCTCATCCCCAAACATTGTTTTGACCATCTTTCTACATGCGGGCAAGATAATAGACTGGAGTAAAGTATGAAACTTCATTTTTAATGCAATCATTTCGGCTATCTCAATAGAAGCGATATGAGCATTTTCTGAAATTGTAAACTTTTCTTTTTAAATATTTATCCTGCGTTGATTGTTGTTCTGACAGTCTTTTGAAATAATTCAAATCTTTTCCTTGAAGATTTTGGTGTTTAGTTGTAAAATGTCTTTTTAACTTGCTAGGTAACATGGCTTCGTTAGACATTTTATCGCCACAGACAAGGCAAAGAGGGAATGGATGATCATCGTTTCAAGTCCAAGTGAAACCAAACTTTAAATAAGTATTGCAGTACTGACGATTAAGCCTTGCTTTTACCATATTACTAGAACAAGGCTTAATTACTTTTGACAAAATTCATGTTCAGGTCCACAATCGTCACTGTTATTTTTCTTCTTAATAAACCTATCCATTTTTATGAGTCAATGACGAGTGGACAACAGAATGCCGTATCAGCCAATGAGGACTCCACCATCAAAGTGCAAACGCCACTCGCATACCGACGGCTGTTAATAAATCAATTTAAAATTTTGCATTCGTATTTGCTTTCCCGTGAATTTTATTAACACTTTACAACATAGTTGAAAAAAGTTTATGACTTTGTTCATTCTGTCTGTCTGTCTGTCTGTCCGTTAGCACGATAACTGCCGTAAAAATGACTTTATCAAAATGAAATTTTAGTATGTTTTTCAGACGGTCTGTGGGACTTATGGGAATATAAATAAATAATATCACCCAATTAGTTTTTTATTGAACCCGGGTTGAAAAAATGAAATACATTGAATCCTATGGGACCTAATTTTTCAAACATTTTTTAAGCAAATTTAAAACTCACAAATTCCTTCGAAATTTTTAGAAAATATTTATATTATCCTATAAAATATATAAAAAAAATTTCAGTAAAATATGTTAAGTAGTTTTTTAATTAAATAATATTTAATATAGGGAAAAAAACAAATTCAATTAAATTCTGACTTTTGGGATATCCTCCAGAAAGAAAAAAGAAATATATTATATAATAAATATAGAGAGTTTATTCATTTTGCATATGAGAGAGGCTTCACATCTAAAAATAAATTTGGTAGATAACAATTTTTCAATTTTTGTTTTAATTTTATATGACTCTTCATGATATACTTATTTGATGGCATTTTTAATGCACTTTCCTACGTCCTAGAGAGTTAAAATTTGATAGACAGCTTAAATTTGTTGAATATTTTATTCTACAAAAATTTGGTGGATCTTTAAATATAGATCATACATTTTTTTCGAAATGGCCTGTAAATAATCCCCGTCCACTTCTATAAATCATTGTTGTAATATTGTTAAAAATTCTGATGTGGGCAGCACATGTCTTTCCAGACACATATTCACGTTCTCTTTATCTCTTCAATAATGGTTTGAGTTTATCTGCACAAAATAACAGCCATAAGTATCTTAAATGACATTGAATTTGCACGTTAAACTTAAATTTGGTTCTTATTTGATAACTGGACTTATTGTCAAAGGTGGCGTAACGAAAACGCTAAAAAACTAGAATATCTCAAGAACGGCTAGTCCTAGCTTATTGGGGTTAGTCTTATTCTTTTTGTTGTCAAAAATCACGTATAAAATAGGCATTTAATTGATACAATGGAGCACGCGTAATCTTTTTTTTATATTTAACGATTTTTGCGGGCCATTCCGCAAAAATAACACGTTCCTGTTTCTCAAATCATACTAGAATAATCTACAAATGATTTACATACCAAATTTTGTTAAATTTGGTATATAATTCACTTGTAGGTTATTGAAATATTATACACCAAATTTTGTTAAATTTGTTCCATTAGTTTTTAGCTAGAGTGGATAAAGGCAATTTCTGCCGTCCGTTTCGCAAAGAAGGCAGATTCTTTTATTACGAATCGTACTATAATCTAATGAACATCAGGATTTCCCACAAAAAACATAGCTACCAAATTTTACGAAATTCGGTCCATTAGTTTTTCAATTAGAGTGGATGTAATATCCTCACAGACACACAGGAACATACAGAGATACACCCTTACACACAGACGTCTTCCTAAAAATAGTTTTTTCGTGTTCTAGAAGTCCCAAAACGTGTAGATAACTTCGAAAATTCGAGTTCCGATCTTCCGCACGATTCCAATACTTTGAATACATACACACACACACACACACATATATTATCTGTGTATTATCAGTGTATCTAAATTCCGTGCCTATAAAATTACAATAGTTGTGATTTTAAATGATCCCTAAACTTTTATTATTTCTTCAACGAACCCTAATTTTAACATATGCAGAATGCAAATATCTCAAGCGATTGTAAGGTGAGTTACATAAGAATTGCTGAATATTTTTCACACAAAACTATTTAGCTCTGGAGTCTGGAATTCAAGTTATATGAATGAAATTTTCATTGATTTTGCATAGAGAATCAGATGATTTATATTTCGATACACTTTTAAATACACTGCTGGCCATCCAAAATGCAACACCATGAAGGGAGCATGCAATAAGCATGACATTTTCACCATACGTAGACCTCGATAGCATATACAAATGATCAGAATTTTAGTTCATATGCAAATCATGTGCGCCAGTAGCGCCACCTACAAGCGGTCCTCCACCTGACAGTATGGTTTGGGGTGGCATTGGATTTTACTCCCGCACCCCCCTAATACGCATTGCCGGTACACTCAACAGCCACCGCTACATTTATGAAGTTTTGGAGCCTGTTGTCTTACCTTACATTCAAGGCTTGTCTGCGGCCAAGTTTCAACAGGACAATGCGAGACCACACGTGGCACATATCGTTCAGCATTTCTTCATTGCCCACCAAGTTCCACTGCTCCCTTGGCCCGCCCGTTCTTCAGATCTGTCTCCCATTGAACACGTCTGGTCGATGATTGGCAAACGACTAGCCCAGCAAACATCACCAGCTGCTACGACAGATGAAGTTTGGAAACGTGTGGAAACAGTATGGACTGACATGCCCCAAGAACATATCCAAAGTCTCTTTCTTTCAATGCCGAGGCGTGTAGCAGCAGTTATTGTCAGCCACGGCGGCTGTACAAAATACTGATTTCTTCGTGTTCTGCAAGCCGAACGGAGCTGTATTTCCAAACAATTCATCCTTGTACTTTATGTTCTTTGTAAAATAAATTTGCCTTTGATATCTCTTGTCTTTCATGGTGTTGCATTTTGGATGGCCAGCAGTATATTTAAGTATAATAAAATACTGTAGTACTGTGATAATGTAAAAGATATCACCACTGAATGTATCATATTTTAGAAATTTTTAAATGTAATTGCATTTCAGTTGGAAAGCGTTTCATAATCAATGCTTATGCATGATTGATCTTTCTTGCGATTATTAACGCCGGATGACCTACAAAATCATGTGACGAAATCTGGAATTTTGATAGCCGTCTTCAATTTTTTTAAGATTTGTTGAATGATATTTGATTGATAAAATTAAGGTTAAAACGTTTTAAAAAACGAAAGGTCTTTTATTTAACACATCCTACAAGACGTGCAAAATATATATTAAAAACTGCCAGACCGCTTTCGGACGTATATTCGCCCTTCATCAGTGGCTACATGAATAGTAAAAACATGGAATGTTTATATATAGAGAGACCAGTTTAAAGCAAATTTGAATAAAATATAAAATGATAAATGAACTTACTAAAAATGATACAAGAAATATACACGGAAATTACAAAAGAAGTTTTAACGCTTACGAATTTTAAATTATTACAAGAAAAGAACTAATACAAATTTTAGAAAACGTCAAGCATGATATGAGGTTTGACTTGCATAGAGTCAAGAATGAGTCGCCAAGCATAATTTAAAATTTGAACAGGATCAAAATTACAAATTGATTCACGGTAAATATAAATAAACAGGGATTCATAAAGAAGAATACTACGTGGACTGTTACAACGAACCAAAAGGAAAGTTTTTTCATAAACGGGAAGAAATTTATGATTAACCACATATTGAGCAAGAGCCGTAGAAAGTTTACTAGATTTGACATCGCGAGCATGTTATGCTAAATGGATGCCAACAGTACGTTTTGTACTACCAATGTAAAATTTATAGTCACCAGCAGGGGATAACAGGGGAACGACATACACTCTAGCAAAGCTTTTAAAGTCATCAAAATTCCCAAATTTATCGGATCGAATACGATTAAATAAAGTGGTACTATTAGAGTGAGCAGGTTTAAAACCAAATTCATGACAGAAATTAATAAAAAGACGGAAAATCTTAGGACGGAATTTTGATGACTTTAAAAGCTTTGCTGGTGTGTATGTCGTTCCCCTGTTATCCCCTGCTGCTGACTATAAATTTTACATTGGTAGTACAAAACGTACTGTTGGCATCCGTTTAGCAAAACATGCTAACGATGTCAAATCCGATAAACTTTCTACGGTTCTTACTCAATATGTGGTTAATCATAAATTTCTTCCCGTTTTTTAAAAAACTTTCCTTTTGGTTCGTTGTAACAATCCACGTAGTATTATTCTTTATGGATCCCTATTTATTTATATTTACCGTGAATCCGTTTGTAATTTTGATCCTGTTCAAATTTTAAGTTATGCCTGGCGACTCATTCTCGACTCTATGCAATTCAAACCTCTTAAAAGTTATTTGTGACGTCATTCTCAGGAATATCATGCTTGACGTTTTCAAAACTTTGTTATAGTTCTTTTCTTGTAATAATTTAAAATTCGTAAACGTTTAAACTTATTCTGTAATTTCTGTGTATATTTCTTGTATTATTTTTAGTAAGTTCATTTATCATTTAATACTTTATGCAAATTTGCTTTAAACTGGTTTCTCTCTATATAAACATTCCATGTTTTTACTATTCATGTAGCCACTGATGAAGGGCGTATATACGTCTAAAACCGCTCAGGCAGTTTTTAATATATATTTTGTACGTCTTTTAGGATGTGTTAAATAAAAGGCCTTTCGTCTTTTAAAACGTTTTGTCCTTAATTTTATCTATTGAATGCAGACGTGATACCAAACTTGATGATTTTTTATTGTTGAATGACTTTTTCAAGTAGGTCGATTTGGGGCCAATATTGGATTTCTTATTGTAAAACACTGTAATTATTAGAACTTGGCTTCAAAAACGCACAAACATGTATGTGAATAATAAATATTCGCCATAATTAATCGGTTGCTAGATTATGTACCATGGTCACAACTATAATGCTTTTCAAAGCACGTGCTGATATTCTTTCACCAATTAAAATGTGCTGAGGAAGAGGAGCCGGACTCCTGTACACATAAGTGCTGTTTATTTTAGTATTTCTGAGTAGGACAACCATTTACCAAGAATTATACTGTGAGAAATAAGTGCATTCTGTAACAATTTTATAATCGATTCGAATTTTGTCGTCTTTTCGTATCGATTCGTATCGATTTAAAATCGATTCGCTTCGTGTACTAATTAGACAACTTTATTGTCGATTCGTATTCTAACTAATTAGACAATTTTATTATCGATTCGTAATTTGACTAAATAGACAATGTTATTGTCGATTCGTATTCTGATCAATAAGACAATTGTATTGTCGATTCGTATTCTAACTGATTAAACAATTTTAATGTCGATTCGTATTCTGACTCATTAGACAACTTTATTGTCAACTCGTAATCTGACTAATTAAACAATTTTATTATCGATTCGTAATTTGACTAATTAGACAATTTTATTGTCGATTCGTATTCTGATTAAAAAGACAACTGTATTGTCGATTCGTATTCTGACTAATTAGACAATTATATTGCCGATTCGTATCCTGACTAATTAAACAAATTTATTGTCGATTCGTATCCTGACTAATTAAACAATTTTATTGTCGATTCGTATTCTAACTCATTAGACAATATTATTGTCGATTCATATTCTGACACAATTTTATTGTCGAACCGTATTTTGACTAATTAGACAATTTTATGGTCGATTCGTATTCTGCTTAATTAGACAGTTTTATCATCGATTCGTATTCTGACTAATTAGACAATTTTATTGTCGATTCGTATTTTGACTAATTAAACAATTTTATTATCGATTCGTAATTTGACTAATTAGACAATTTTACTATCGACTCGTATTCTGATTAATAAGACAATTGTATTGTCGATTCGTATTCTGACTAATTCAACAATTTTATTGTCGATTCGTATTCTGACTCATTAGACAACTTTATTGTCGATTCGTAATCTGACTAATTAAACAGTTTCATTATTGATATGTAATTTGACTAATTAGACAATTTTATTGTCGATTCGTATTCTGATTAATAAGACAACTGTATTGTCGATTCGTATTCTGACTAATTAGACAAGTGTATTGTCGAATCGTATTCTGACTAATTAAACAATTTTATTGTCGATTCATATTCTGACTTAGACAATTTTATTGTGATCATAATACGAATGATCATAATACAACTGTCGATCCGTATTTTGACTAATTAGACAAATTTATTGTCGATTCGTATTCTGACTAATTAAACGATTTTATCATCGATTCGTAATTTGACTAATTAGACAATTTTATTGTCGACTTGTATTCTGATTAACAAGAAAATTGTATTGTCGATTCGTATTCTGACCAATTAGACAATTGGATTGTCGATTCGTATTCTGACTCATTAGAAAATTTTATTGTCGATTCGTATTCTGACTAATTAGACAATTTTATTGTCGATTCTTATTCTGACTAATTAGACAATTTTATTGTGGATTCGTATTATGACTAATTAGACAGTTTTAATATCGATTCCTATTCTGACTAATCAGGCAATTTTATTGTCGATTCGTATACGTACTAATTAGACTATATTCTGTAATTGGCTTTTTTATATCACACTTTTTTGCCAAGTTCATTAACATCACATTTTAATTCTCCACTAGAGCTCTGCAATTGCTTTATTTAATCAGGCATGACTATCGATGGATCTTCTATCGATATAAATAACGTGTGCACTCATGTAGGTGTACACTCTACTATCGATACTAACGTGTACACTCTACTATCGATAGATCTAACGTGTATACTCAAGGACCTATCCTTACAAGGTTCTTGGGGGTACTTAAAAGGACTTTCCTAGGAACCCTATGTAAAATAAACAAGAAAGATCAATCATGCTTAAAGCATTGATTATGAAACACTTTCTAACTTCAATGCAATTTTATTTAAACATCTCTAAAACGCAATTCATTCCTCGGTAATAGTTTAAAACTTATCACAATACTACATTAATTTATTATATTTGAAAACTTAAACCTTCATCGAAAAAAATGGACGTCATTCAAATGACGGCATTGAAATATAAAATGCCTGGTTTAAACATCTCTAAAATGCGATACATTCCTCGGTAATATCTTTAAAATTATCATAATACTACAATAGTTTATTATATTTGAAAACTTCATCGAAAACAACTGAAATTCATTCAAATGACGTCATAGGAAAAATAACACGCCTGGCTCTCTCTATAAAAGGAGCATTTCATTCATAAATATTTTCCAATTCATTTCATTCATCACAGTAATATAAAATAACTTATTTTATTTAAAAACTTAAGACCATGGATCTACAAGTAATTAATATCTATGCTTAAAACTTCATCGAAAAAAATCATCTTTCTTTCTGTAAAATCAATGAATATTTCATTCATATCAGCTATGCAGACACTATGAGCTAAATAATTTTGCGTTAAAGAAATACAGCAATTCTTATACAACTCATTCTACATATTTTGCTGTTTACATTTTACATAAGTGAAAAATAGGCTTCTTTGTGGAAATAACCAAATTTGGATGATCATTTAAACTCAAATATATTGTAATTGCGTTGTTTCAGTATGTAGATGCACAGAATTTAAGCAAAAATAATGCGGTTTTTGGACGGATGCAACACTCAATATGCATAAAAATTAACTTTAAAAATCACGATTTAGAGACAAGATGGATGCCATATTCCATTTTGAAGTGGGTCACGTGATCTTTTCATATCATAGTCACGTAATCGCTTCATATAAGAGGTGCAATTATTATTTTCATTTTTATTTTAAAAGCTACTGCATATATTTCGCTGATTTTTTTTTTATATATTTTATGGAATAACTTGAATATTACCTGACATTTTCGAAGCAGTTTGTGAATTTTAAATCCGCTGAAAAAATGTTTGAGAAATTAGGTCCCATAGGGTTCATTGTATTTCGTTTTTTCAACCCGTGTTCAATCCAAAACTAATTGGGTGATATTATTCATTTATATTCCCATAGGTCTTACAGACCGTCTGAACAACATAACTAAAATTTCATTTTGATTAAGTCAATTTTACGGCAGTTATCGTGCTAACGGACAGACAGACAGACAGACAGAATGAACAATGTCATAAACACTTTTCAACTTTGCTGTAAAGTGTTAAAAAGAGGTCAATATTAAGCTTCACTATCCTATTTTTACACGGTTGCTAATAAAACGCGATAAAACAAAATACATACCATGGAGTTACTGATTAAACCTTCACTTCCATGATACATGGAATAATAAAACCCAAAACTATGGAAATACGTTTTTACGATTGAAATGTATTACTTTGATTCTGCGATTTTCCTTTTCCTTATTTGTTTAATTTAATATTCAAATTTAAAAAACTTACAGGTTCTTTTGTGTTAGGATTCTCAAATATTGAAATTATTCTTTTATATTTCTAATTTCATAATTATTTGTAAAATAAAGTTTTCTTTTGAAATCTTTCACGGCTCGCATAATTTATTCGTACGAGTCCATTCAAAGCACTGTTCTTTGCTAGTGAGGTATGTTTCGTTCGATTTCAAGAGACCAAGAGAAAAATGAATTATTCAAAGCTCGGCTTTTCAATAGTAAATATTTAGAATTTCCAATATGAGCAAAACTTTAATTGGTTGAGCTGGAATAACTTTGCTCTGTGATGGGTTGATTGGTTGCTGACGAAAAAATATCACACAGTTGACAGAAACATAAAAAAGAACCCGAACGCTTTCCTCAAGATGCATTCCATCCCAAATGCCAACAGTAGTACCCCATCATGCGTCGCAGGTTTCACGTTTACCACAACAGAGTTAATTACTCTCTGTTCGCGACAGTTGTAAACCTGAAATGCAAGCACATGTTAAGGTACTCCACCCACCGTCAACCATATTGCACGCACACCAACATACGTGCAAATGATCGATTCCAGAACACTTCGATTCGGCGTACACATGAAACTATTAATAGAAACCCATTATTAGCCGCATGATCTGGGTCCGAGCCACGTCCTCTAGCAGAAAGCCTCAACCGCTTAACAACGGTCACTCTCCACAAATCAGTGCTCTAACATCGTATTGTTAGTCTTAACTTTTAAAATATAACTTTAAATTAAAAATTTAAAAGTGGTGTACAATTATTAAATTTCTTGTATTTAAAATTCGTTTAAATACGTAAACAATGGGATTGTTAACAACTCTCCCTCTCTCTCTCTGTATATATATATATATATATATATATATATATATGTGTGTATATATATATATATATATATATGTGTGTATATATATATATATATATATATATATATATATGTGTATATATATATATATATATATATATATATATATATGTGTATATATATATATATATATATATATATATATATATATATATATATGTGTGTATATATATATATATATATATATATATATATATGTGTGTATATATATATATATATATATATATATATATATATATGTGTGTATATATATATATATATATATATATATATATATATATGTGTGTATATATGTATATATATATATATATATGTGTATATATATATATATATATGTGTATATATGTATATATATATATATATATATATGTGTATATATGTATATATATATATATATATGTGTATATATGTATATATATATATATATATGTGTATATATGTATATATATATATATATGTGTGTGTATATATGTATATATATATATATATATGTATATATGTATATATATATATATATATATATATATATATTAAAATCGTAAATCCAATGGTAGAATGGAAGAAGTTACTCATACTCATAATACACTATCTTAAAAAATCATTTGCCGAATGAATTACAAGAAAGATCAATCATGCTTAAAGCATTGATTATGAAGCACTTTCCAAATTCAATGCAATTTTATTTTAACAAGTCTAAAATGCAATACATTCCTCGGTAATATTTTAAAATTTATCCCAATTCTACATTAATTTATTATATTTAAAAACTTAAACCTTCATCGAAAAAAATGAACTTTATTCAAATGACGGCACTGAAATATAAATTGCCTTGTTTAAACATCTAAATAATGCGATACATTCCTCGGAATTATTTTTAAAACTATCATAATACTCGGATAATTTATTATATTTGAAAACATCATCGAAAACAACTGAAATTCATTCAAATGACGTCATATAAAAAATAACACGTCTGGCTCTCTCTATAAAAGCAGCATTTCATTCATAAATATTTTCCAATTCATTTCATTCATCACAGTAATAAAATAACTTATTTTATTTAAAAACTTAAGACCATGGATCTACAATTAATTAAACTCTATGCTTAAAACTTCGTCGAAAAAAAATCATCTTTCTTTCTGTAAAATCAATGAATATTTCATTCATATCAGCTATGCAGACACTATGAGCTAAATAATTTTGCGTTGAAGAAATACAGCAATTCTACTACAACTAATTCTACATATTTTGCTTTTACATTTTACATAAGTGAAAAATAGGCTTCGTTGTGGAAATAATCAAATTCGGATGATTATTTAAACTCAAATATATTGTAATTGCGTTGTTCAGCATGTAGATGCACAGAATTTAAGCAAAGATAAAGCGGTCACGTAATCGCTTCATATAAGAGGTGTAATTATTATTTTCATTTTTATTTTAAAAGCTACTGAATATATTTCGCTGAATTTTTTTTATATATTTTATGGAATAACTTGAATATTACCTAACATTTTCGAAGCAAATTGTGAATTTTAAATCCACTGAAAAAATGTTTGAAAAATTAGGTCCCATAGGGTTCAATGTATTTCATTTTTTCAACCCGGTTTCAATCCAAAACTAATTGGGTGATATTATTCATTTATATTCCTATAGGTCTTACAGATTTTTTACGAATCGACGAATTACGAATTGACAATTTTATTGTCGATTCGTATTCTGACTCATTAGACAACTTTATTGTCGATTCGTAATCTGACTAATTAAACAGTTTCATTATCGATATGTAATTTGACTAATTAGACAATTTTTTTGTCGATTCGTATTCTGATTAATAAGACAAGTGTATTGTCGATTCGTATTCTGACTAATTAAACAATTTTATTGTCGATTCATATTCTGACTTAGACAATTTTATTGTCGACAACTGTATTGTGATCATAATACGAATGATCTTAATACAACTGTCGATCCGTATTTTGACTAATTACACAAATTTACTGTCGATTCGTATTCTGACTAATTAGACAATTTTATAGTCGATTTGTATTCTGACTAATTAGACAACTTTATTGTCGATTCGTATTTTGACTAATTAAACAATTTTATCATCGATTCGTAATTTGACTAATTAGACAATTTTGTTGTCGACTTGTATTCTGATTAATAAGACAATTGTATTGTCGATTCTTATTCTGAATAATTCAGCAATTTTATTGCCGATTCGTATTCTGACTCATTATATTGTCGATTCGTAAACTGACTAATTAAACAGTTTCATTATCGATATGTAATTTGACTAATTAGACAACTGTATTGTCGATTCGTATTCTGACCAATTAGACAATTGGATTGTCGTTTCGTATTCTGACTCATTAGAAAATTTTATAGTCGATTCGCATTCTGACTAATTAGACAATTTTATTGTCGATTCGTATTCTGACTAATTAGACAATTTTATTGTGGATTCGTATTATGACTAATTAGACAGTTTTAATATCGATTCCTATTCTGACTAATTAGGCAATTTTATTGTCGATTCGCATACGTACTAATTAGACTATATTCTGTAATTGGCTTTTTATATCACACTTTTTTGCCAAGTTCATTAGCATCACATTTTAATTCTCCACTAGAGCTCTGCAATTGCTTTATTTGATCAGGCATGACTATCGATAGATCTTCTATCGATATAAATAACGCGTACACTCATGTTGGTGTACACTCTACTATCGATACTAACGTGTACACTCTACTATCGATAGATCTAACGTATATACTCAAGGACCTATCCTTACAAGGTTCTTGGGGGTATTTAGAAGGACTTTCCTAGGAACCCTATGTAAAATACACAAGAAAGATCAATCATGCTTAAAGCATTGATTATGAAACACTTTCCAACTTCAATGCAATTTTATTTAAACATATCTAAAATGCAATACATTCCTCGGTAATAGTTTAAAACTTAACACAATACTTCATTAATTTATTATATTTGAAAACTTAAACCTTAAACCCTCGAAAAAAATGGACTTCATTCAAATGACGGTATTGAAATGTAAAATGCCTGGTTTAAACATCTCTAAAATGCGATACATTCCTCGGTAATATTTTTAAAATTAACATAATACTACAATAATTTATTATATTTGAAAACTTCATCGAAAACAACTGAAATTAATTCAAATGACGTCATAGGAAAAATAAAACGCCTGGCTCTCTCTATAAAAGCAGCATTTCATTCATAAATATTTTCCAATGCATTTCATTCATCACAGTAATAAAATAACTTATTTTATTTAAAAACTTAAGACCATGGATCTATAAGTAATTGAACTCTATGCTTAAAACTTCATCGAAAATAATCATCTTTCTTTCTGTAAAATCAATGAATATTTCATTCATATCAGCTATGCAGACACTATGAGCTAAATACTTTTGCGTTAAAGAAAGACAACAATTCTAATACAACTCATTCTACATATTTTGCTGTTTACATTTTACATAAGTGAAAAATAGGCTTCGTTGAGGAAATAATCAAATTTGGATGATCATTTAAACTCAAATATATTGTAATTGCGTTGTTTCAGTATGTTGATGCACAGAATTTGAGCAAAAATAAAGCGGTTTTAGGACGGATACAACACTCAATATGAATTAAAATTGACTTTAAAAATCACGATTTTGAGACTAAATGGATGCCATATTTCATTTTGAAGTGGATCACGTGATCTTTTCATATCATGGTCACGTAATCGCTTCATATAAGAGGTGTAATTATTATTTTCATTTTTATTTTAAAAGCTACTGAATATATTTCGCTGATTTTTTTTTATATATTTTATGGAATAACGTGAATATTACCTAACATTTTCGAAGCAATTTGTGAATTTTAAATCCGCTGAAAAAATGTTTGAAAAATTAGGTCCCATAAGGTTCAATGTATTTCATTTTTTCAACCCGGGTTCAATCCAAAACTAATAGATTGATATTATTCATTTATATTCCCATAGGTCTTACAGATCGTCTGAACAACATACTAAAATTTCATTTTGATTAAGTCATTTTTACGGCATTTATCGTGCTAACGGACAGACAGACAGACAAACAGAATGAACAATGTCATAAACACTTTTCAACTTTGCTGTAAAGTGTTAAAAAGAGGTCAATATTAAGCTTCACTATCCTATTTTTACACGGTTGCTAATAAAACGCGATAAAACAAAATACATACCATGGAGTTACTGATTAAACCTTCACTTCCATGATACATGGAATAATAAAACCCAAAACTATGGAAATACGTTTTTACGATTGAAATGTATTACTTTGATTCTGCGATTTTCCTTTTCCTTATTTGTTTAATTTAATATTCAAATTTAAAAAACTTACAGGTTCTTTTGTGTTAGGATTCTCAAATATTGAAATTATTCTTTTATATTTCTAATTTCATAATTATTTGTAAAATAAAGTTTTCTTTTGAAATCTTTCACGGCTCGCATAATTTATTCGTACGAGTCCATTCAAAGCACTGTTCTTTGCTAGTGAGGTGTGTTTCGTTCGATTTCAAGAGACCAAGAGAAAAATGAATTATTCAAAGCTCGGCTTTTCAATAGTAAATATTTAGAATTTCCAATATGAGCAAAACTTTAATTGGTTGAGCTGGCATCACTTTGCTCTGTGATGGGTTGATTGGTTGCTGACGAAAAAATATCACACAGTTGACAGAAACATAAAAAAGAACCCGAACGCTTTCCTCAAGATGCATTCCATCCCAAATGCCAACAGTAGTACCCCATCATGTGTCGCAGGTTTCACGTTTACCACAACAGAGTTAATTACTCTCTGTTCGCGACAGTTGTAAACCTGAAATGCAAGCACATGTTAAGATACTCCACCCACCGTCAACCATATTGCACGCACACCAACATACGTGCAAATGATCGATTCCAGAACACTTCGATTCGGCGTACACATGAAACTATTAATAGAAACCCATTATTAGCCGCATGATCTGGGTCCGAGCCACGTCCTCTAGCAGAAAGCCTCAACCGCTTAACAACGGTCACTCTCCACGACTCCGTGCTCTAACATCGTATTGTTAGTCTTAACTTTTAAAATATAACTTTAAATTAAAAATTTAAAAGCGGTATACAATTATTAAATTTCTTGTATTTAAAATTCGTTTAAATACGTAAACAATGGGATTGTTAACAACTCTCCCTCTCTCTCTCTGTATATATATATATATATATACATATATATATATATATATATATATATATATATATATATATATAAAAATAAATTATTAAATCCAAAGTTAGAATGTATGTAGTAACTCATAATACACTATTCCAAAATTTTCTACAAATACAAAGAAATTAAGACAAAAAGAGGAAATAATAAAGCATAATGCAAGTCATAAGGACAAAGACAATCAACAAATTTCAAAAATGAGGAATGCAAATAAGAAATCAAAAAAATCAAGCAAAAAAGCTTGCACATGGAGGAGATTTAGGCTTACGAGATTAGGCTTATGAAAAGTTCATTTCGAAAAAATTCTCGTCGGGTCCATATATCTTTTCGAAATGAACACAAAAATGCTTGTTTCTGAAACACAAGATAGATTTTATCTATAAACTTGTGTTATATGGACGACAAGCATAAAGATTGGAACAATATAGGAAACATAAATACCTCAAAACGCACCTCTTCAGTGCAACCATGACGAGCAAAATATGACTGGATCAACGTTGCCATATTCCAAAATGAAAAGATGTGATTTGCTGTTGCCAAAGAGAGTAATAAAAACAGTACTGCGCAAAAGCAATAAAATGAGTTATTCAACTGTTAAAGCTTCGAGATAAAAAGATGAAAATATAATTGCAGGAGAATGAAGAAGTACGGCTAAAATAAGATAATAAGGGGAGAATATGAGAATTTTAGGCTAATCGAAACTTATTAACTATACTATTGACTAAATATGCAGGATATTGATACATTTTACTGGTAATTTTGAGGTTATTAATGTGCAAAGCATGAAATTTTTTATCTGATAATAAACTTTTTAGAATTTATAGATTAAGTATAATATTTCTAAACAATTGAATCGAGTTGCAGGAATTAAAAGGTAATAATTTATTAATATTAAATTTAAAAAAATCTTTTTTATCATATAATTTAGTAACTATCCCATGAGCAGGTTCTATAATTAGATTTAAATCCAAATAATAAACATTATTACTAATAGAAGTTTCATTAGGTATTAATTCCAAATTATCCGGATAGAAATCTATATCTATGACATAGTTATCAGTAAATACAAGACAAATCAGATCATCTACATATCTATAAATTTTATAATCAGTTGAAGTAAAGAATTTTTCATAATGATATAGGTATAAATTAGCTAACATACTGCTACTACAGCCACCTTGTGGAACACCTGAGACTTGTAAGTATAATTTATTACCTTGAAAGATATAATTATTGAAAAGAACAAAATGGAGAAGCTTAGGAAAATTGGTAAATTTTGTAAGATTAGAATGTTTAGTAATATAAGCATTATATAAAGCTAAAATGACATCATATAGATCAGTGATCTTAATATTATTAAATAGATCTTTAAAATCAAAAGTTTGAAATCCTATTATTTTACCAAGCGTTTTTAATTTATTTTTTAATTCCTTACTGTTATTTAGAATAATGTAGCTATCACCAGAATCTCGTAAATTGCTATTTAGTACATTTAAATAATTTAGTAATAATTTACTAGCAGTAGTAGAGTATGAATTATGACCACTAGTAACAGTTCTAAATTTAATAGGATTTTTATGAAATTTAGGTATAAGCACAATATATGGAAATGTCAAAAATTTATTATTAATATCTAAATCACTATACATATTGATAATTTTCAATTTGATACTATTAAGAGAGTGTGAATCAATTTTAAATAGACTATTATTTTTTAAATAATCTAGCAGATATTGAATATAGAATTTTTTACAAATAATAGCATAATTATTAGAGGCTTTATCTACATAAGTAATAACAAAAGATCTATGTAAATCATTAACAGAATGCTTTATATTATCCATATTATATATGGATCTAGATAAATTAATACTACAAATGGTATTTTTAATAGATCTTAAAATAGTAAATTTCCACATATTAAATGCCTCTAAAAGCTGAGCATATTTAGAAGCTAATCCATAAATAAATTTATCAAGGTCCAGATTGATTGACTTTAACACTTGTTTAGAATTATTACATGAAGGTAACCTGAATTTAGTTCCAAATGACATTATAGTTCTTAAAGATTTATCTTTTACAATGGCTAAGTCTCCAGTAACTATATGACCCAAGTGTGGATTTATAAATTCAGCATAATTATCAGCACTACAAATACATTCACCATCTAAATTTGTTGAGGAATCTATGTCGACTGAGAGAGATTTTGAAATTGCATTGTAATTAAAAATGGTTCTTCCAATAGGCTTGTTATATTTAAAAGTTTTAGTAACATTCAAATCCTTTACAGGCAATAAATGATGAAATTGATTAAATAAATTCTTAAAGTTTATGGAATTATAAATAGGATGCTTAAATGATATTACACAATAAGAATTGGAACAGTTATTATGATGAAATTGATTAAGTTTTATTTTTAAATATTTTGATCTAGTAATGAGCAAATCATAGAAAATATGATTAAAATGTTCATTAGTAAGATTTAACTTTAAGAAAATAGCATAAACTGTGTTTAATTGTTTTTTCTTAACTGCAAATACCCATGATTTAATAAATTTCCATTGATATGTGTTATTGAATTGTTGATGCATACTTTTAATCTCCACTTTAATATCATATTGGGAGGAGCTTCCTTTACCGCGTTTAAATCTTTTGAGTTTAGCCAATTTAGTATTATGTAAAAGAGGTTTAAAAAAAAGGTGATTAAAAATAGAATATTTATTATCTACAAAATTATTCTTAACAATATTACCATTGAGATATAACTGATTTAATCCATATGGAAACAGAGTACAATGTGATTTAATATAGAAGTTTTCAAAGAATAATCTATCAGTATATATATATATATATATATATATGTATATATATATATATATATATATATATGTATATATATATATATATATATGTATATATGTATATGTATATATATATATATATATATATGTATATATGTATATGTATATATATATATATATATATATATATATGTATATATGTATATGTATATATATATATATATATATATATATATATATATATATATATATATATATATATATATATATGTATAAATAAAAATTGAAGGATTTTAATCGAAAATTATGCATAAACTACTGTATGTACAAAAAAACCCATCTCTAGCATATCTGTTACAAATGAGTAACTATAGGCCAAGACTAAGGATAAGGATAGAAGGTATATATATGTATATATATATATATATTTATATATATAT
>OX578138.1:63164039-63254039 GCA_951213105.1 Amaurobius ferox
TATATATATATATATATATATATTAAAATCGTAAATCCAATGGTAGAATGGAAGAAGTTACTCATACTCATAATACACTGTCTTGAAAAAACTTTTGCCGACAGAATACAATGAATTACAAGAAAGATCAATCATGCTTAAAGCATTGATTATGAAACACTTTCCAACTTCAATGCAATTTTATTTAAACATCTCTAAAATGCAATACATTCCTCGGATATAGTTTAAAACTTATCACAATACTACATTAATTTATTATATTTGAAAACTTAAACCTTCATCGAAAAAAATGGACTTCATTCAAATGACGGCATTGAAATATAAATTGCCTGGTTTAAACATCTCTAAAATGCGATACATTCCTCGGAATTATTTTTAAAACTATCATAATACTACGATAATTTATTATATTTGAAAACTTCATCGAAAACAACTGAAATTCATTCAAATGACGTCATATAAAAAATAACACGCCTGGATCTCTCTATAGAAACAGCATTTCATTCATAACATTTTCCCATTCATTTCATTCATCACAATACTATAATAATTTATTTTATTTAAAAATTAAGACCATGGAGCTACAAGTAATTATACTCTATGCTTAAAATTTTATCGCAAAAAATCGTTCTTCTCTTTGTAAAATCAATGAATATGTCATTCATATTAGCTATGCAGATTCCATGAGCTAAATAATTTTGTGTTAAAGATATACAGCAATTCTAATACAACTCATTCAACATATATTGCTGTTTACATTTTACATAAGTAAGAAATAGGCTTCGTTGTAGACATAATCAAATTTGGATGATCATTTAAAGTCAAATATATTGTAATTGCATTGTTTCGGTATGTAGATACATAGAATTTAAGCAAAAATAAAGTGGTGTTAGGACGGATACAACACTCAATACGAATTTAAAAGAACTTGAAAAATCACAATTTTGAGACAAGATGGATGCATATATCATTTTAAAATGGGCCATGTGATCTTTTCATATCATGGTCACGTGATCGTTTCATATAAGAGGTGTAATTATTATTTTAATTTGTATTTAAAAACTACTGAATATATTTCGCTGAATTTTTTTTTTATATATTTTATGGAATAATTTGAATATTCCCAAAAATTTCGAAGCAATTTATGAATTTTAAATCCGTTTAAAAAATGTTTGAAAAATTATGTCCCATAGGGCTCAATGTATTTCATTTTTTCAACCCGGGTTCAATCCAAAACTAATTGGGTGATATTGTTCATTTCTATTTCCATAGGTCCTACAGACCGTCTGAAGAAAATACTAAAATTTCATTTTGATTAAGTCATTTTTTCGGCAGTTATCGTGCTAACGGACAGACAGACAGACAGAATGAACAAAGTCATAAACACTTTTCAACTTTGTTGTAAAATGTTAATAAACTAAATGCAATTTTGAGAAAAAAAGTGTTAAAGGTAGTATAATATCTCTTACTTTAACAACTGCACGCAATATCATTTATGGAAATAACAAACCGTCTATTGATAAATTTAATCACGCATTTAAACAGCAGATTATTGAAACTGTCGTTAAATTTTAATTGCAGATCATTTAAAAAAATTACATTTGCTAATTAAATTAAAATATGTAACATGGATTCATGTAGTTGTTAAATTGGTTTTAAACGGTAAATTTTTATTTATTTTTTACTTTCCTTATATACATAATGTATAAGGAAAGTATTGTGACGGGGTCGAAAATTCGAATTCGAGTTTTCGACGGGAGAGCACGTTTCAAGCATCCCTGATCACGAATCAAACATTTTTGAAGTGATGTCTGTATGTGTGTGTGTGTGTGTCAGTGAGTCTGTGGAGACGATAACTGACGAATGAATGGACCGATTCGAACGAAATTCGGTACAAAAATCGCAATCCATAAACACTGGAAGCCTATTGTTTTTATACGCAAACGAATGTTCAGAACTCCCCTAAGTTTTCGAGTGAAATTTTGAAAAAATCGTCAAAAATAAAAACCGCTAACCAGGGCCGACGAGAGGGGGGGGGGACCCGGGGCAAATTCCCGGGGCCCGTGCAGCTTAGGGGGCCCGAGCAGAACTGGAATTTTTTTTTCCTTCATGTCAGTAATAGCAATACTCGAAAGAAAAGTATTTTTAGGCCCGGGACCCTAAACCGGATGTTAAAAAAAACATTTAACTTTAGTTTATATTCCACCACATAGATGGCTCCACCAGCACCAGAAAGGGGTTATTTCTGTAATGCGTATTAGCAATGTTTTATTTTCCTGTGGTCTTCCTTAATTTTGTTTATTTCCGAACGTGGATTAGCTTTCAGAGGGAGCAACAACTTGATTGGTGATTCAAGAAGTGGAAATTTCTTAGAGATGCTGGAAATCATAAGTCATTATGATCCTCTCCTTGACGAGCACTTGAAAAAAGTGAAGGAATCACAAATTCAAGGCAAAAGAATGCAGGTTCATTATTTGTCAGCCGAAATTCAAAATGAATTTATTTCATGTTGTGCTGAAAATGTCCTAAACTGCATTTTAAAGGAAAGAAAAGTTGCCAAATACTTTTCTATAATTGTAGACTCAACGCCAGATTCCGCCCATATGGAGCAAACGACATCCATTTTGCGTTATGTCCTTACAAACAGAGAAACGAATGAATATAAAATATTTGAAAGATTCATAGAATTTGTAGATTGCAATAAGAAAACAGGAGATGCTATTGCAAGTTTGATTCTTCAAACACTTAAAAAACACAATATCCCAATAAGTGAGTGCCGTGCACAAGGATACGACAATGGCCCTAACATGAGTGGTACATACAAGAGCGTTCAAGCTCGAATTTTGGAAATTAACCCATTGGCCATTTTTTCTCCTTGTGCTTGTCACTCTCTGAATCTCTGTGGTGTTCATGCGGCATAATGTTGTCCTGAAGTAATAACGTTTTTTGGTGTTGTACAGAAGCTGTATAATATATTTAGTAGCAGTCCTCAGAGATGGGAAATTTTGCAAAAAAACACGGACTGCTCTCTTCATTCCGTGTTCAACACACGTTGGTGTGCTCGAACTGAGAGTATTGTTGTTGAGACCCAGACCGTCCGACCTACCAGAAAGGTGTAAGGTAACTGTTTGAACGGCCGGGAAGTGCCGCCCAATTTAGACCGGAACCCAGTGGGGGAGGCATCCACAGGGACCGTACCCTCCTGAACGAACTGAGAGTGTGAAAGGCCCAGACCATGCAGCCAACCCAGGGGTTTACGGCAGTTCGAACTGAGAGTGTGAAACCATTAGCACAAAAGCTTCCTTTAATAAAGGAGTCAATCGACATGGTGCTAGAATTTAATCTAACTGCAGACACTCAAACAGATTTAAATGGTATAAAGACATATATGGAATCATTTGAATGCCTCGTGATGGCAACAGTTCGGTTCAAAGTTTTGTCATCCATAAACTACCGAAGCACGGTCTTACAAGCTCGAAATTCCACCATCGAGATCGAAGTAGCAAATCTTTCCAGTGTCTTTATAGATTTGAAAAAGATTAGAAATAGTTGGGAGGTAATCCTAAATGAATGTAATCTTGTAGCTGTAAATTTAAATATGCAAGTTGAATTTTCAGATCGATAAACACTTTATTCAATGTGCTGTGGTTATTTCACGACTTACATCAAGTACAAATTCGGGAAAATGCAAGAAAACTACAACACAAATATAAAGATGATGTCAGTGAGCAGCTCTCTGAAGAACTAATACATCTGAAATCGATATATGATGCACACATACAGGAAAGAAATCTTTCACCTATACAGTTGCTCAACAAAATAAACTATCTAAATCTTAAACCACTGTTTTCTAACATCGTTATTGCTTTGAGGTCCTTTTGTACAATTCCCGTGACTGTGGCTCAAGCAGAACGATCTTTTAGTTGCCTATCAAGGATAGTTGTGTGTTGCGGTCAACTATGGGTCAAAGCCGACTTTCGTCTTTGGGCTTATTATCAATTGAGGCTGAGCTAGCCAGACATTGTGATTTTTCCCAAATAATAGATACATTTGCAAGTCGTAAGGCTCGCAAAGCGCCTTTGTGAATTAACTTAAATCCGAGACTCAATACATTCTGCTATCATCCTTTCTTGTTAAACAACTATTATCTTCTATTTACCAAATATTGCATCGCTCTAATTCAATTTTCTCATTATATTAGAGAGAAAATAAAAAACTATTTCTATCAGTACGCACATGTTTTTTTTTATCGGGCCCGGAATTATTATTGTCTCGGGGCCCGGGCCCGCTCTCGGCGGCCCTGCCGCTAATAAAGTTACGCAAATAGACATTTCTTATGTAATTTTTCATTAGAAAACAATTGACATAACTTTTAGAACGCTAACATGAACCGTTCTCGAGGTATTGCACATTTTTCAAAAAAATTATCAAAAAGTCATATAAAATAAAAAAAAATATTTCCTATTGAGAAACATGTTCACTTTTCATATGTAATACCATACGATAAATTGGGTGACATCATTCTCGTGGATCTAGCTCGTTCGATTCAGGAAAAAAGATTCTTTGAGTAATACTTTTGTATTTGAACGCCAATAGTCATTTATCTGCTGTAAGAATAACTTATTTCTCCGTCCATAGCGCTTGGCGATATTTTGACGACAAATTTGGCGGAATGTCGCCAACTTGGCGACTTTTTAAATGTTGCCGAGTTAACAGAAATCTCGCCAAATGAATAAAAATGACGCTAAATCAATGAAAATGACGACTAATTGAAGACAATTCATTATCTTGGAAAGAATATAAATTTCTACTATGAGAATAACATTTTTTTAACTTTAAAAGTAGTAAATTCATTGCATTAAATAAGGAAAGTCATGTGTTGCCCTCATCAGATTTTTTTTATATGAAACAATATTCTCAATAATCATGTATGGTTTAGTAATCGCACTTAATAAAAGAAGTTGTTTCTACTTGTTTCTTGTTCACGTAGCAGCTAAACACAGCTGCAAAATTCAGTACGGCTAGATTTCAGATCAGGCTTCAAGATATATTGGAACTATATATTTTTTTAATTCGAATATGTTTTTTAGTTATTTTACATTGAAGTGAAATCTTGAACGATTTTTATGCAAACTTGGTGATCAAAATTATTATTGCAAACTTTCCATCTTTACACCTTAAGACATTTTTAAGAGTGTAATTTTATTATGTTATTTGAAACGAAAACGCAATATCCTTATACTTTTGTCTTTTTTTAATTTCATCGAATTACGCGAAGTTTAGGGAATTTCATTTTTAGTTTTGCATATCGATGGATTGAAGACCCACGCGATTCTAAAATTTTGACATGGATATAGTGATAATTTCGCATTCTGAAAATTGTATTTAATGAATTTATTTCTGAATTTTCTATACATTTTTAAGTGAGTTCTATAAAAGTTGCGATTTCCAATCTGACGACATCTGAACTAGGGACCATGTCCGTTGCTATGGGTGTCATCAGTGACGAAGAGGGGGTAAACATTCTCGAAAATCATGACGTCATAACATGTTGTTTTATTTTCTGTTCTAAATAGGCGTTTTGGTAAAGCGTTCTTTCCTTTTCAAAAATTCGCTGTAAGTCTCCAGAAATATCTATCCTATTCTCTCGAATTATAGCGAACAAATATGTGGAATTGTGTTTGAAAATTATTTATTTTTTTATATTTGAAATAATGAATTTTTTACTGATTTTTAACACTTTCCAACAGAGTTGAGAAGTATTTATGACTTTGCTCATTGTGTCTGTCTGTCTGTCCGTTCGCACAATAACTGCCATGAAAATGACTTTATCAAGATGACATTTTAGTATGTTGTTTAGATGGTCTGTGCGACATATTGAAATGTAAATGAATATCACCCAATTAGTTTTGGATTGAACTTGGGTTTCAAAAATGAAATACATTGAACCCTATGGGACCCAATTTTTCAAACATTTTTAAGCCAAGTTAAAATTCAGAAATTGCTGTCAAAATTTTAGGAAATATTCAAATTATCCGATGAAATATATAAACAAGAAAGATCAATCATGCATAAGCATTGATTATGAAACACTTTCCAACTGAAATGCAATTACATTTAAAAATCTCTAAAGTGGTGATATCTGTTACATTATCGCAGTACTACAGTAATTTATTATACATAAATATTTAAAACTGTATCGAAATATAAATCATCTGATTCTCTATGCAAAATCAATGAATATTTCATTCATATAACTTGCATTCCAGACTCCAGAGCTAAATATATGTGTGTAAAAAAAATTCAGCAATTCTTATGTAACTCACCTTACAATCGCTTCAGATATTTGCATTCTGCATAAGTTAAAAGTAGTCTTCGTTGAAGAAATAATAAAAGTTTAGTGATCATTTAAAATCACAACTATTGTAATTGCGTAGGCACGAAATTTGGATACACAAATAATACAGATATACAGATAATATATGTGTGTGCGTATGTATGTCTTCAAAGTATTGGAATCGTATTGAAGATCGGAACTCGAATTTTCGAAGGATCTACACGTTTTGGGACTTCCAGAACACGAAAAACTATTTTGAGGAAGGCGTCTGTGTATGCAAGGGTGTATCTGAGTGTGTTTCTGTGTGTCGTTGAGGATATTGCATCCACTCTAACTGAAAAACTAATGGACCGAATTTAATAAAATTTGGTAGGTAAGTTTTTTGTGGGAAACCATGATGTTCATTTGATTATAGTTCGATTCGTAATAAAAGAATCTGTCTTCTTTGCGAAATGACCGGCCGAAATTGCCTTTATCCACTCTAGCTAAAAACTATTGGACCAAATTTAACACAATTTGGTGTATAATATTTCAATAACCTACAAGTGATTTATATAATAAATTTAACAAAATTTGTTATATAAATCTCTTGTTATTCTAGTACAATTCGGGAAAAAGAAATGGGCTGCTTTTGCAAATGGGCCGGAAAAATCGTTAAATATAAAAATAAAAGACTACGTGTGCAATTATATCAATTAAATTCCTATTTTATACGTGATTTTTGACAACAAAAAGAATAAGGCTTACCCCATTACTCTAGGACTAGCCGTTCTTGAGATATTTTAGTTTTTTTGCGTGTTCGCTACGCCTCTTTTGGCAATAAGTCCATCATCTATCAAATGAGAACCAAATTTAAGTTTAACTTGCAAATTCAATGTCAATAAATACTTATGGATGTTATTTTGTGTAGATAATCTCAAATTATTATTGAAGAAATAAAGAGAACGTGAATATGAGTCTGCAGCGAAAGACATGTGCTGTCCACATCAGAATTTTCAATAATATTGCAACAATGATTTATAGAAGTGAACGGGGATTATTTGCAGGCCATTTCGAAAAAAATGTAGGATCTATATTTAAAGATCCACCAAATTGTTGTAGAATAAAATGTTCTACAAATTTAATCTGTGTGCCAATTTTTAATTCTCTAGGACGTAGGAAAGTACATTGAAAACGTCATCAAATAAACATATCATGGAAAGTTATATAAAATTTTAAAAAAATTGAAAAATTGTTATCTACCAAATTTATTTTAAAATGTGAAGCCTCTCTCATATACAAAATGATTCAGGTCTTGGAAAGATATTTATTATATAATATGTCTATTTTTTATTTCTGGAGGATATCCCAAAAGTCAGAATTTAATTGAATTCGTTTTTCTCCCTATATTAAATAATTTTTAATTAAAAAACTGCCTAACATATTTTACTGAAAATTTTTTTATATATTTTATGAGATAATGTGAATATTTTCTAAAAATTTCGAAGCAATTTGTGAATTTTAAATGTGCTTAAAAAATGTTTGAAAAATTAGGTCCCATATGGCTCAATGTATTTCATTTTTTTAACCCGGGTTCAATAAAAAACTAATTGTGTGATATGATTTATTTATATTCCCATAGGTCCCACAGACCGTCTGAAAAGCATACTAAAATTTCATTTTGATA
Source organism: Amaurobius ferox (assembly GCA_951213105.1). NCBI lineage: Eukaryota > Metazoa > Arthropoda > Arachnida > Araneae > Amaurobiidae > Amaurobius > Amaurobius ferox. The sequence goes on from OX578138.1 coordinate 63,172,043, forward strand.
AAGTCATTTTTACGGCAATATCGTGCTAACGGACAGACCACTTTTCAACTATGTTGTAAAGTGTTAAAAAATTGAATAAAATATTTTCGGTAGTTTTTTAAATAAAAATTAAAACAAAAATTAAACTCATAAGAGGAGATCACATAACTCACTTCAAAATAAAATATGGCATCCATCGTTGTTTTCCAGTGTCAAAATCTTGATTTTTAAAGTTCTTTTAAATTTATATTTAGTATTGCATCCGTCCTAAATCCGCTTTATGTTTACATATTTTCCATACACCTATATTCTGCGCAAACTCAATTGCAATAATTTTTAGTTTAACTGATCATCAAACTTTGATTATTTCTGCAACAAAACCTAATTTTAACTTATGCAAAATGTAAACAAATCAAGCTGTGGGATGTGTTGTATAAGTATTGCTGAATTTTTAACGCAAAATTATTTAGCTCTGGAGTCTAGAATATAGGTGATATGAATGAAATATTCATTGATTTTACATAGAGAAGCAGACGATTTTATAGAATTGCTTTTTTCAATGAAGATTTAAGCACGGAGTTAGAAAGTACTTTTATCTACATGGTTTTAAGCTTTTAAGTAAAATAAATCGTTGTAGCACTGTGATAATTTAAAAAATATCTCCGCTGAATGTATCGCATTTTGGGGATGTTTAAATAAATTTCAATTGCAGTTAGAAAGTGCTTTATAATCAATGCTTTATGCATGATTGATCTCTCTTGTTTTTAATGAGTAAGTAGATTTTTTAATTAACTTACATAATCTTTACATAATTAAAATACACGCACATCTTTACATAATTAAAATAAATATACCAGGAAATACCACATGCATTTTTTAATCAAAATTAATAAATATTAATAACGTGTGAGAACAATTGACAGCGACACAGACAGACGTACTAATTGTGATCATTGAAAACACTCTTGTACCCAAAATACCGTATAAGTGCAAATTAATTATATAATATGTTGGAGGAATTAACAAGCATAAGGGTATGCATTAATGATAATTTTATATACAATTCAACATATATATATATATATATTAGGTTGAGTATATATATATATATATATATATATTAGGTTGAGTATATATATATATATATTAGGTTGAGTATATATATATATATATTCAATATATATATATATATATTATATACGATATATAATTTTTTTAAAGGAAACTCGCATTCGTTCTGAACGAAACAGTACACAACAAATATGCAAGATTTTATATAAGTTTAATATTAATGATTTATATTAAGAGTGTTATTTCATATTTTACTCATTTTTAATATAATTTGAATTCTTTCGCGGCGCACGGTTTGGGAAACACTGCACTACACGGTTGGACGCGGTAGCCCAGTGGTTGGCTCGCGGCAGTTGCAGTCGGTAGGTTCGATTCCCTCCGCTGTCAAAACTGCCTCCGTGTTCACGCGGAGTACGATCACGCTAAACATGTGGGTCCGTATATATTTCCGAGTGGTTGGTGATAGGGGAATGAGGGTACAGTCCCTGTGGATGCCTCCCCCCACTGGGTTCCGGTCTAAATTGGGTGACTCTGCCCGGTCGTCAAAACAGTTACGTTACATTTTTCTCGAAAATATGGGTCTCAACAACAACAACAACACACCTCACGGTTGTCATTACTGCTTAGATTGAATATCGATTCGTCACTGAAGACGATCTGATTTCATTCGGTTGCTGTCCAGTCCCGTCGAACGCGACACCACTCCAAACGGAGGCCATGGTCAGTGAGTGTCATTGGCAGCACGCGTAATGGGCGTCACGATACCAAATGTCCTTCAGCCAGGCGCCTCACGATGGTATGGACAGACACAGGGCCCATAGTGAAGGTGCTGCCTGTGTCCGGATGGCGAACAATGATTCAGTTGGCCCTGTGCGTGCGTGTTGGGTGATGTGACGGTCTTCTCCGCCATTGCTCTGCCGAGGGCGTCCTGAGCCTCACCGCCGTGTATGCAACCTCTGTTTCATCCGCTGGTCCCCACACCTCCTGACAGTAAAGTCAGAACGGCCTAGGAGGAGGGCTACTAGCCGAGTTGACAACCCGGCTTCCTCCATCCCGATTGTTCTTCCTCCCTCGAACTCTAACAGCTGATCATATTGTCTTCTATGGCGGCGTAACAGCATCACTAATGAAAACGCGTCACTCTACAACAGATTCAGTACACTCTGCGTACCTTTTTTCTGCGTCTGGGCGAACGACGTTCAACGCCCTCTAGTGGCATTACGGAATGCGCAATCACGCTGTATTTCGAATCATTTGCATATCTGCCTGACACATACCTCCATACCAAGCTTCGTTACGATTCCACAATTACTTCTTGGTGTGCAAATTTTTATGACAATGGGTGTACATTTCTTTATTAAGTATCTCGAAAACAATTATTTAAAATCGTCTGCAGTAAAAACTCATTGGATTTAAATCGGTTACTAAGCGACATGATATAACTTTCTTCAAATATATTGTCGAAAAATATAACGTCTTCATAATGATATCTCTATGGAAAGTATGTTGTTGTTGTTGAGACCCAGACCGTCCGACCTACCAGAAAGGTGTAAGGTAACCGTTTGGACGGCCGGGAAATGCCACCCAATTTGGACCGGAACCCAGTGGGGGAGGCATCCACAGGGACCGTACCCTCCTTCCCCTACCACCAACCTCTCGGAAGGACTTACGGACCCACATGATTAACGTGATCGTACTCCGCGTGAACAAGGCGGCAGTTTTGGCAGTGGCTGGAATCGAACCCGGGCCTACCGAGTGCAACTCCAGCGCGCTAACCAATGGGCTACCGCGCCCCCTATGGAAAGTATGTGTGCAAGGTCATAAAGACTTCCAACATAGTTGAAATATGTTTATGACTTTGGTCATTCTGTCTGTCTGTCCGTCCTTTTGCATGATAACTGCCGTAAAAATGGCTTTGACGGTCTGTGGAACATATGGGAATGTAAATGTATAATATGACCCAATTAGTTTTGGATTGAACCCGGGTTGAAAAAGTAAAATACATTGAACCGTATAGCACTTAATTGTTCAAACATTTTTTGAGCAAAATTAAAATTCGCAAATTGCTTCAAAATTTTAGGAAATATTCAAATTATCCCTTAAAATATAGAAAAAAAATTTGAGCAAAATATATTCGGTAGTTTTTTAAATACAAATTAAAATATTAATATACCCATATTATGTGAAGAGATCAAGTGGCCCACTTCAAAATAAAATATGGCATCCATCTTTTTTCCCAGTGTCAAAATCGTGATTTTTAAAGTTCTTTTAATTTATGTTTATCGTTGCATCTGTCCTAAAACCGCTTTATTTTTGCATATTTTCCGTGCATCTATAATCTGCGCCAACGTAATTACAATATTTTTTAATTTAAATGATTATCAAACTTTGATTATTTCTATAACGAAGCCTAATTTTAATGCATAGAGAATGTAAACAAATCAAGCTGTAAGATGAGTTGTATAAGCATTGGTGAATTTTTTTAACACAAAATTACTTAACATTGGAGTCTGGAATGTAGGTGATATGAATGAAATATTCATTGATTTCACATAGAGAAGCAGACGATTATATAGCCTTATCGTTTTCAATGAATCTTTAAGCATGAAATTAGAAAGTTCTTTTACCTTCATGGTTTTAAGTTTTTAAGTAAAATAAATTATTGTAGTACTGTGATAATTTCAAAAAAAATATTACCGCTGAATGTACCACGTTTTAGAGATGTTTGAATAAAATTCCATTGCAGTTGGAAAAGGCTTCATAACCAATGCTTTATGCATGATTGATCTTTCTTTTTTATACCGGGTGTCCCAAAAACATTGACCTCGGCTTTCATTTCTTAAATATTGATCTTAGACATATATAATATATTACACGGTTACGTAAAAAAAGGTACAGAATTTTATGAAATCGATTAAAATTTTCAAGGGAATTAAATTTTAAGGAATACAAAATTTAAATTTTATACGGCCCCCGTAAAAAACATTTCTAATGAGTAAAATGTGCCCCATGCATCAATAAGGTGATATACAAAATTTCAGCATTTTATCATAAAAGGTCTCAGAGATATGAAGAGACAAAAATGCTGACCTAAACCACTTTTCGATGCATCGATATGGGTTCTCAAAAGGGAAAAGTATGTCCCCAGATCGCGTTTCAGGGGTCATACACAAATTACGAAAGAAAACAATGACTACATAAATAAATAATAATCTTGCTATTTATTGGTACAAAAGTATCTACACTGTGTAGAAATAATAACTCTACACAAAGATTACAAAGCGTGTTCAAAATGTTTTTCATCCATGCCAAACATCCATTAAAGATAAAAGGCAAATATTATTTGCCGATGATGCATTTCTGCATTGCGTCATTTGCACTCTTGCTCTAAACATTTACATTTCAATTTGTGATTAATTCCTCACCAACTTAATTTAAACATATCTCTGGGACTTTTTATGACAAAATGCTGAAATTTTGTATACCACCTTATTAGTGTATGGGGCACATTTTATTCATTGAAAATGTTTTTGTACGGGAGGGGGAGGGGCATATAAAAATTTAAATTTTGTATTTCTTCAAATTTAATCCCCTGAAAATTTTTATCGATTTCATAAAATTCTGTACCTTTTTTAAGCAACTTTGTAATTTATTATATATGTCTAAGACAGTATTTAAGGAATAAAAGGCGAGGTCAATGTTTTTTGGGACACCATGTATAGATTCAGTAAAAATAACTTCAGTTAAAAAAAACTGTAAATCAGAAAATAAGTTTCTCCGCAATGTGCAGTCTGGTGAAATTATGCAAATTAATTAAACTTCGGGGGGAAATACACGCTCTGCAGCACCCATTGAAACATTTCCGCTCAAGTTTGCTTAAAATGAAGACATATTTCAAAGCAATAACGCTTCACTTAGAAAACCTTTAATGCATTCAGCTTATTAATTCGTTCATCCGACGCCTTGAGTAATGGACCAGTAATGATTTTCTTGAGCTACTCCCATTTAAATGAGCTGTTAATATCTAACTGAAGCACTGTGCATCGGAATCACGATATTGGATTTTCTGATTTAACAGTTAATTAATAAATTTTTGAAGCCGCGCCGAGTATTTAGCAGCAGATGAATTAATAAACTTGAGAAAACTTTACGGAACAGTTTGGGTGGAATTGAAATGGTCTATCTAGGCATTATTAATAATTTGTACTTATTTAATATGACTTTGTTACTAATTTAATGAATTTTAAAAATAAAATCTTCAACAAAAAAGCGATATGGAATGAATCAAAAACAATATCATCAGTATTGTCTTCATTAATACCAATGATACCATGCGCTGTGTTTTTAACGGATATTTTACTGTTTAGCTATATTTGCAGCAGGTAGAGTAGTTTAATGTAATTTTATTAGTGACTGAGATTATAAAATAATGTAAATTCATGTTGAAAGTTGTGGTGCACATTTTAAAATTCACTTGCAGTTGAAGTTAGTTAAACACATTGCGTTGATACTTTGAAATGTCGCTAATAACCCACCATTATTGTCTTGTCGTTATCGTACAGTTGTGAAACATTACATTGTGCAGCACTAAAACCCACCATTAAATCTTTAGAACGAGTTCCTGGAATAAAATATATTAACATAATACCACAAAACCAACTTTACACATTTGAACTTAAAAATATATATTAAGCACCTGCAATCATAATTAGATTATAACAATTTATACTTGGATTATTTAAGGAGGAGACTGGACATGTGAGACCAGGCATACAAAAATTCCTAAACTGACTATGACCTTTTACATATGTTATTGAGCACATACTTTCATGTTATCGTTAAACGTTTGTGGACCATTGGTTGTTGAACCACCGCATCATCACTGCACTATATGAGTAACTTGATGCAAAATCGGCTGAGGCTGTGTGTAACTTAATGCATCTCGTATATTTTGACTGCACTGCATGAGAACCTTCATGCATCTCTTTGCGCATTTGTGCTGACTTTTATGCATACCTGCATCAGCACTCTCCAATTATATTCTCATCTATTGCTGATCTCTCTGTAGAACTTTATGCATGTCTATATAGACTCTGACTGCTCCAACTATTTTCTCCAACTCTATCTTACCAACTGTTACTGATCTGTGTATATCTGAATCTCGTACTGTCTGTCGGTTGCCACCTCTTTTTGCCTGAGGTCTGATACGCCTCTTCGGCGATCATTGGTTGACGTCAAGGCGACGCAATAACACTTTCTTATTGATTAACCTTTGAACCAATCCTGTGGTTTTTCCTTTAGACTCCAGTAACTGCTCTAGTTCGACCAAACCTGTACTTGTACCCTTATTTATCGCATTGCTAACCTCTCGGTTCAGGGCTGCAATATATTGGCGTCTTCCAGTGTGATTCCACTGTCTGCCCTGCTAGATATCATAAATCTACATATAAAACTGTATACGTGAATTCTGATCTCACAAAAGTTATTGAAGTTTGAAATTTATTTGAAAATTTCTATTTTTTTAACATAGCAGCATAGGATAAAATTTGACATAATCATACATAAAACGAGTTATTTATGGCTCAATGATTACAAGTTTAACAGTTTCAATCATTGTATCTCAATGATTACGAAACTTAACTTTTTCAAGCATAGCCTCGATACAGTTTTTGTATTCGTGACCTATCCCCCTCGGAAGGGCACACTTAGCTCCCTCGCCCTCCCCGCGAGGGAGTACATTGTAAAACTTGCTATCAAATCGAAAGATTTTTTCAAGCCTTTTAAAATGAAGGTTTTTAAATAAAATGACAGATTTTTCAAATGTTTTCTTGCGAAATTTACAAAAAAATCACTAGCCACATAAAACTGAGTTCTGGTATTCGAGTTTTCGACCAAAGAACAGCACATTACAAGCATTCCTGAAATCGAATCGAATGCTTATGATATGACGCCTTCATCTATGTATATATACGTCATTATGTGTGTCCGTAAATCTGTGGGCACAAGATCTCACCAACGAATAGTCTCGAAAAATGTTTGAAACGATTATTACAATCAGTACTTACCAGAACTCAGTTGATATTCAACGTCATCGAATGTTTAAATCCCCCTAATTTTAGAATGAGTTTTGGAAAAAATTATTCTTAAATCAGTACTTTAATACTGATAAACAAATAGTTATTTTAGATCGAGTTTTCTTTAGAAAACGAATGATACGGAGTTTAAAGCGTTAGCATGCATCGTTCTAATGATATTGCACTTTTTCAAATACATGCATCATAACATAAATGTTTAAATTGAAATTAAAAAAGTGATAAGTAGTATCAAATATATTCACTTTCCACATGCAATTTTATGCGACAAATTTGTTGATATTTCTCCCGTGGATCTAGTTCTTCCCATTCAAGAAAGAAGATAATTTTTGTAATAGTTTTGAGTTTTGACACCAAAGAATTCTCAAACAGTCATTTACACTGGCTTCCAAAAGTTAAGCACGGACGGTTAAATCAACAAAAATGGAAAAGTAAAGCGTTTAATAAATCAGAATTGTACATAAAGGTAGCGAATGTGTTTATGCATTAAAGAAAACAAGAATTATGTGCAAATATGAAAAAAATATTTACTTTTCGTAAGTTATGTGATGACGTCACATTTGGGTCATTAACAGAAGGATGTTTACAGGCAAACAAACCAAACAAAAACTTACATTAATATGGTAGGTGACCACCCCGAGCCTTCACACAAATTTTACAACCATTTTCCATGCTTTCAATGAGGTAATCCACCATCGTAGATACGAGCAATGGACATTCCTCCAATAGGGCAGTTTCCCACTCTCTGAGACTGACTGGAGGAAGTAAACGTAGCACACCCGAGGGCATCCCAAAGGTTTTCAATGGGATTAAGGTCGGGTTAATACGCCGGCTACTCCATACGAGAAATTCCCTCACTTTTCAGGTATTAGTCAACGATGTTAACTCGATGGGGACGGGCATTATAGTCCATAAGGAGGAAATTAGGACCAACTGATGCAGCACAGAGTCTCGCAATAGGGTCTAGGATTTCATCCCGATACCGCGCAGCCGTCACAAAACAGCTTTTAAAAATGTGCAGCTCTGTACGATATCCCATTGAAATTCCAGCCCACACCATGACTCTGCGACCTCTGAATGTGTGATCTTCAATGATGTTCTTGGCCTGATTGCGTATGCCTCGTTTTATCCAGACCTTTACACACTTATCATCTGATTCCTGGGCAAATCTGGACTCGTCCGCAAACAGGCCGATGCACCAATCTGAGACAGTCCAATTGACATGTTGATGACACCACTTTAATCTTGTCCCTCTGGCTTGGACGGTTAGTGGTACACAAACACGTGGTACTCGGACGTACAGTCCCTTCACGTGGAGCCTTCGACGCACAGTACTGGCAGATATTGTGTTACCAAGTGCCGCTGCAATCATGGATGTAACAGTTGTGGTGGGTCACTCGTCGATTCCGCTTGGCTACTATAGCAATATACCGATCATCAGAGAGGATGGTAACCCTTGAACGACCGGACACAGGTCTCCGGACAACTGTTTGACTTGTTTGGAATTGTTTCCATAATCGAGAAATTACCGAATGATCAACGCCAAAGAAAATAACGACATCTTTGATTGACTGTCCTTCTTTAATGCGTCCGATCATAGCACGCCAGCGCTCACTATCTGTCATTCGTCTGCTTTCAGCCATAGAAGCACGAATATCATCAAAAATAATCCTGCAAAAATTTTAAACACTTCGTATCAGCATTTAAATGCACCTCCTCAAACCCTTCAGAATGCTGTCGTCTTCAACTACTGCCTAATTAGCATATATCCGGACAGTCAATCGTGATTGGCTGTAACATACGATATTTGCATACTGCCATCTATATCCGCAGCGATTTTCAGCCACTCAAATTTAAATACGCTTTCGAGAAATGAAATTCGCATTGCGTGCTTAACTTTTGAAAGTGAGTGTATTTCAAGGGAATTAATTAAATTTTCATTGCATTTTGATGAGGACTTTGAAGAGTATGCAAAAGTTTTACTGTTTATATTCGTGGGTTGCCAAAAGCTGCTTATTACAATTTAAGTTATGTTAATTCAATGATAAAAAAATTGTGGTATGTATCTTGTGCGTCGTTATTTCATTGCGAAAGAAATAATGTCGCAGCATTATGGACAGAAATTCTTATACTGCACACAGCAGATTTTTGAATAATGCAGATAAATAAATACAGTAAAGAACTAAAGTAATAAAGTAATATCCTCTCAGTGGGTAATCAAACCCATGAGCTTTAGTTGACGATAAATGCTTTATTCATTGTGTTACTGACAAAACTATTTCCTTCCGTATTTAATGTATTTTAAAACTACAGTTGACTAACAGCCATTTTGCGCAAATTGCGATAAAATAAAATTTCATAAACACGAATGTCAGGATACACCTCTTAACCTGGATTAAACCTAATTTGTTTACCAAACCATTGACCTTTTTCTCGTATTTGGTACCTCTGGACTAAAATATGAATTCACTTTCAAAAAATTGTTTTCAACAGGTGACATTTCACATGCCCTATAGATATTTTTGCAAAGCTTTAGTCTAATTTCTCTAATTTATAAAAAGTGAATTTTAATGAATAAAATTAACAAGAAAGATCAATCATGCTTAAAGCATAGATCATGAAACACTTTCAAACTCCAATGCAGTTTTATTTAAACATCTCTAAAATGCAATACATTCCTAAGTATTATCTTAAAATTTATCACAATACTACATTCATTTATTGTATTTGAAAACTTAAAACTTCATCGAAAAAAATAAACTTCATTCAAATGACGGCATTGAAATATAAATTGCCTAGTTTAAACATCTCTAAAATGCGATACATTCCTCGGTAATATTTTTAAAATCATCAAAATACTACAAAAATTTATTATATTTGAAAACTTCATCGAAAACAACTGACATTCATTCAAATGACGTCATAGAAAAAATAACATGCCTGGCTCTCTTTATAAAAGCAGCATTTCATTCATAACATTTTCCCAATCATTTCATTCATCACAGTGCTAAAATAATTTATTTTATTTATTTATTTTTAATTTATTTTATTTTATTTTAGACCATAGAGCTACAAGTAATTAAACTCTATGGTTTAAACTTCATCGAAAAAAATCGTCCTTCTCTGCGTAAAATCAATAAATATTTCATTCATATCAACAGACTCCATGATCTAAATACTTTTGCGTTAAAAAAATATAGCAATTCTTATACAACGTATCCTACATATTTTGCTGTTTACATTTTACATAAGTGAAAAATAGGCATCGTTGTAGAAATAATCAAATTTGGATGATCATTTAAACTCAAATATATTGTCATTGCGTTGTTTCAGTATGTAGATGCACAGAATTTAAGCAAAAATAAAGAGGTTTTAAGACGAATACAACACTCAATATGAATTAAAAAGAAATTTAAAAATCCCGATTTTGAGACAAGATGGATGCCGTATTATATTTTAAAGTTGGTCCCGTGATCTTTTCATATCATGGTCACGTGATCGCTTCATATAAGATGTGTAATGATTATTTTAATTTTCATTTAAAAAACTACTGAATATATTTTGCTCAATTTTTTTTATATATTTTATGGAATATATTGAATATTATATAAAAGTTTCGAAGCAATTTGTGAATTTTAAATCCGCTTAAAAAATGTTTGAAAAATTAGGTCCCATAGGGCTCAATGTGTTTCATTTTTTCAACCCGGGTGCAATCCAAAACTAATTGGGTGATATTATTCATTTATATTCCAATAGGTCCTACAGACCGAATGAACAACATACTAAAATTTCATTTTGATTAAGTCATTTTTACGGCAGTTATCGTTCTAACGGACAGACAGACAGAATGAACAAAGTCATAAACACTTATCAACTTTGTTGTAAAGTGTTAAAAACGAATTGGAGTGTGTAACAATTAAAGAGTAACTCGAGTTTCTCATACCAGAATCCATTTTTAACATTTTACAACAAATTGAAAAGTGTTTATGACTTTGTTCATTCTGTCTGTCTGTCTGTCTATCTGTCCGTTAGCACGATAACTGCCGTAAAAATGACTTTGTCAAAATGAAATTTTAGTATGTTGTTCAGACGGTCTGTGGGACCTATGGGAATATAAATGAATAACATCACCCAATAATATAAATGAATAATCACCCAATTAGTTTTGGATTGAACCCGGGTTGAAAAAATGAAATACATTGAACCCTATGGGACCTAATTTTTCAAACATTTTTTAAGCTGATTTAAAATTCACAAATTACTTCGAAAATTTTAGGAAATATTCAAATTATCCCATAAAATATATAAAAAAAATTTCAGCAAAATATATTCAGCAACTTTTTAAATAAAAAATAAAATAATAATTACACATTTTATATGAAGCGATCAATTGACCATTATATGAAAAGATCACGTGACCCACTTCAAAATAAAGTATGTCATCCAACTTGTGTCAAAATCGTGATTTTTAAAGTTCTTTCCAATTCATATTTAATGTTGTATCCGTCCTAAAACCGCTATGTTTTTGCTTAAATTCTGTGCATCTACATACTGAAATAACGCAATTACAATATATTTGAGCTTACATGATCATCCAACTTTGATTATTTCTACAACGAAGCCTAATTTTCACCTATGGAAAATGTAAGCAGCAAAATATGTAGAATGAGTTGTATAAGAATTTCTGCATTTCCTTAACGCAAAATTATTTAGCTCATGGAGTCTGCAATATAGCTGCTATGAAGTCATTGATTTTACAGAGAGAAGGACAATTTTGTTCGATGAAGTTTTAAGCATAGAGTTTAATTACTTGTACCGCCATGGTCTTAAGTTTTTAAATAAAATAAATTATTATAGTATTGCGATGAATGAAAAAAAATGGAAAACAGTTTCTGAATGAAATGCTGCTATTATAGAGAGCCAGGCGATTTATATTTCGATGACGTCATTTGAATGAATTTCAGTTGTTTTCGATGAAGTTTTCAAATATTATAAATTATTGCAATATTATGATAAATTTAAAAATATTTCTAAGGAATATATCGCATTTTAGAGGCGTCTAAACCAGGCAATTTTTATTTAAATGCGGTCATTTGAATAAAGTTAATTTTTTTCGATAAGGTTTTAAGTTTTCAAATATAATAAATTAATGTAGTATTGTGATAATTTTAAAAATATTACTGAGGAATGTAGTGCATTTTAGAGGTGTTTATATAAAATTGCATTGAAGTTGAAAAGTGTTTCATAATCAATGCTTTATGCATGATTGATCTTTCTTGTTTTATTTTATTTTATTTTACGTTTTGCAAATTTTGCCAGAAAAAATCCACAGCTTGCCAAATGTCGCTAAGTTGGCGATATTTTGCCAAATTTATCCCCAAGCTAATAAATTAGTCGAAAAGATAGTGACCCAGACCTACTCATTATAAACATTAGTTGCATAATAGCAAAAATATGATGTCACTCCCGTTACATACTTCCGTTTAGTCCCCGTCACATTTCTTTCATGATTTACTCCGTACCCCGCGACTTAAGATGTGTCACATCAAAAATGAACTCTAGGAAAGCTAAGTCGTGTTCATGTCACATATTTTTTTGAAGAAACAATTTATTTGAATGAAGAGTCTCATGAAACATAAAGTAAACACGAATAAACACCATTTAAGTGTCATTTATATCTGTCTGTGGGCTCTGACACGCGAGTTGTGTCGCAACAAATTATTCAAGCATTCCTCTAAGAAGAAGCACTTAAGCGTTAACTATGAAATATAACTATCTGCCACAGAGATTCTCGATCTATCACAGAAACGAATTAAATATTTGTAATCTCTAGGAAGAGTTAGGCAATCACGCATTTTAAATAAGCTCATTTTTCGCAATTGCGAAACGTGGGAAATATTGCACACATGTACCTTTCTTAGTTCGTAAACTGGGAATTAAATAGTATAGAAATTGCGTCCACGTTTGGGTCATAAACATTTTGATGTGGGCAAGACATAGCTTTCCCTATTATAATGCACTGAATTTACTTCTATTGCAGTGAAAAAAAAATCTGATGTAGTCAGCACATGACTTTCACTGGAGACTCATATTCACGTTTTCTTCATTTCTTCAATAATTCATTAAATTGAGTTTAATTGCACAGAATAACAGACACAAATATTTTAAATTTCACTGGTTTTGCACTTTTAATTCAATTTTCGTTTTCATTTGCTAACTGGACGTATTTGCAAAGGTGGCATAGCGAAAATGCGGAAAAACTAAAATGTCACAAAAACAACTAGTCCTAGAGTAATGGGGTGGGTCCTATTATTTTTGTCGTCATAAATTATGGATAAAATAGGCATTTAATAAATAGGCAATTAATATTTGAGCTCAGATTTGATGATTTATTCCAGCCATTTCGCAAAGAAAGGCAGGTTCCTTTCTTCCAAATTTTGCCAAAATCTAATCAGCACCAAGTCAACCTACAAGTGATTGATCTATCACATTTTGTGAAATTTGGTCTATTAGTTTTTCAGTTAGAATGGGTACAGGCAACAGATGGTAAAAATAGCAATGCGACAAAATGGCTGACTTAAACAAGAAAACGTCAATTTTTATTATAGGGCGGACTATAATTTACGATCAAGACAATAAATGATGACATCGAGGTGAGTAAAAACTATACACCCAGTCTACGCCGTGGACTCCGCGAACTCTCTAATAGAAGCCCAGACCACTTTCAGATGCCTGTGAGCCAGTGGGTATACAGATGAAGGAGAACCAATGGGAGCCAATGGGGAATTCACAGATTTCCTCCGTGCAACAGACGTCAGTTCAATTTAGATTTCGAAGTCAGTGCAGTGCAGTTCAATTTGAGAGTTTGAAATCCGTACAGTTTGAATGCACCGTGCAGTATGAAGTCTTTGTCTAAAATGTCATTCAGTTGCAATAAAGTGGAATGTTAAAATTTCAGTTTGTCTGTACGACGCGTCTGTGCATAATAATTTGCACAAAAGAAAAGGAGATAACCATATTGTTTTATCTTATCCGAGGAAGTATTAAAATCTGACTTTCAGTCAGCAACACTAGTTACCAGTGTATCACACTCGAAATATTTCAGACCATGCTCTGTGATTCTTAGTAATTGATAATTTGCAGATATCGAGTAATAATGGTAAACTTAATCATGCAAATATTGAACATGAATAATATTTTTAATAAAATTTTAGTTTGAGTAAATCATGTCTCTTCATTATTTTAATTATATTAGTAAATTTGTTTTCAGATAACACCGGACAACACATAATAAAGACGAATTATCACAACGGCAATTACTATTTTAAATTCACGATCACTTTACAAGGCCCCATTATAATTATTATTAATAATAAATATATTATTAAAATTACTTCACATGTTGCGTTTTCCCCACGCTAATAATTTTATCACCACAGATAGCATCCGCAATAAACAATAGAGTAATATTTTCAAATATTTTTATAATTAATTCATTAACTTGGCGTCATTTTTTGCAATTTTGATGATATTTTCTTCAATCTGAGAGCGAAATATTGTTAAATTGGGGACATTTCGCTAACTGAATAGCAAAGTTTGCAAAATTTATGGACAAACATTATAGACATATGGAGAGAAGAACTTTTTTTATATATAAATGACAATTGGCGAATTGTTATCAAAATGCAAAACTATTACCCTATATATTTTCTTACCTATTATTTTATCTATTATCTTATCTCGTACATGAGACGTGCTAGATTCACGTGAATGATGCTAACAAATTTATTGCATAATATTCCATTCGATCAAGTTACCCCCCACCCCACCCCCCTCCGCACATATGAAGCGGTACATTGTCAAACTTTGTATCAATTGATAGATTTTTTAAGCCCTTTAAAACGAAGGGTAACATGATATAATTGTGATCATTTAAACTAAAAATACAGATTTTTCAAATTTTGTCTTGCAAAAGTTGTAAAAAAAATTACAAGCTCTTTAAAAAGGGAATCTGATAGGAGAAATTCGAGTTGCGCCTCTCTCGAGTTAATTTTAAATAAAGAGCTTCTTCGAATGAAAATCCAACAAAAACGGAAAGGCAATGCGTATAAGCATTGTTTAAGTGCCATTTATGTATTTCTTCTTGTCCTGACAGATGAGTTCTGTCACAACAAATTATTCAAGCATTCATCTTCCCTCTAAGCGCTTAAGCGTACTATGAAATATAATAACCTGTCAGGAGCAGTGCAAGATTTATCACAGAGAGGAATGAAATATTTATAACTTCTGGAAAGAAAGAATTGTACCGTCACGCATTTGAAATTCACGTATTTTTCGCAATTACGAAACGTGGGAAATACCACACACTTGTTGTTTTCAAGGCTGCAAAACTGGGAATTGAAAAGTTCGACTACAAAACAACATCTGATGCGGACTGCATATGACTTTCCCTACATAATGATATGACTACGTATTTCACAACAAAATAAAGGTGACCAAGAACCACAGCACAATGTTTTTGGCACTAAATTAACCATTTGCTTACGGGTGGTATTACGGTAACCATTTGCTTGCAATGTATGCAAACGCCGATGTCTGCAAAGAAGGATCGAACTGTTTGGGATAGGGTATATCAAATACCTGTCTTTTTGAGAGGCTCTTCGTTTGGGTTTGACGCTGTCCCACACGTAAACAAAAGGTTAATATCACGTAAATTGAATTCAGTATTTTGCAACATTTTCACTAAAACAAAATGGCTTATTCACACATTCTCAATTGCCAAATTATCATCCAAATTCAATTGACAATTAAATGAATATCTCGTGAAATCAATAACTATTGGATAATTATTAGGCGTTAAAGTACAGAGCTATTACAAACAATCTGACGTGGACAGCACATGACTGTCAGTACAGACTTCCCATTATTTCTTCAATAATTCATTAAATTATGTTTTATTACACAAAATAAGACGCATACCTGTTTGAAAGTACACGGAATTTGCACTTTTAATTCAATTTTCGTTTTCATTTGGTAACTGTACGTATTTTCAAAGGCGGTGCATCAAAACTGCAAAAACAAAATAAATATCTCGTGAACGGCTAGTGCTAGAGTAATGGGGTTGGTCTTATTCTTTTCATCTTCAAAAATTACTTATAAAACAAGCATTTAATTGACGCATTTAAGCAGAAGTGGTCTTATAATTTAGATTTTTACGATTTCGCAAGACATTTTGCAAGAAAAAGCAAATTATTTTTATCCGAATCGTACTACACTCATTGCCATAAAAATTGGCGCACTAATAAATAATTGTGGGATCGTAAATGAAACTTGGCAAGGAGGTACGTGTCAGGCAGATATGCAAATGATTAGAAATGCAGCGTGTTTGCGTAATGCCACCAGAAGGCGTTGAACTTTGTTCTCCCTGCCACAGAAAAAAGGTACGCAGAGCCTTTTTGCCTGTACTTAATTTGTTGCACAGGGACACTTTTCCATTAGGGATGCCGTTACACCGCCATCGAAGGCAATATGATCAGCTGTCAAAGTTCGAGGGGGAAGAATTATCGGGATGATGGAAGCCGGGTGGTCAGCTCGGCCAGTAGCCCGCCACCTAGGCCGTTCTGACTTTACTGCGAGGCGGTTTTGAGACCATGGACAAGATAGAGGTCGCATACACGGCGGCCAGACTTAGGACGCCCTAGGAAGACCAATAGCCGAGAAGACCGTTATCACCCGACACGCACGAGCAGCGCCAACTGGTTCATTATCCGCCATCCGGACACAGGCACCGCCTTCACTACAGGCCTCTGTATCTGTCTGTACCATCGCCAGGTGCCTAACTGACGGGCATTTGGTATCGCGGCGCCCATTACTTACGTGTGCTGCCAATGACACCCATCCACCGTCGCCTCCGTTTGGAGTGGTATAGCGTTCGACTGGATTGGACCGCAACCAAATGGAACCAGGTCGTCTTCAGCTACGAATCAAGATTCAATTTGGGCAGTGGTGACAACCGTGTACGTGTGTGAAGGCCCTGTGATAAACACCTTATTCCTGTCTTCACTTTACAGCTCCCACAGCTGGTGTGATGGTATGGGGTGCCGTCGCATACGACACCCAGTCCCCTCTAATATTGATCCACGGAACCATGACAGCCCAGCGGTACGTATGTGACATCTTTCAGTCACATGTGTTGTCACTCGTGGCAGGGCTCCCAGGAGGCATTTTTCAACAGGAAAATGCTCGGCCACACACAGCAAGGGTGTCACATGAATGCCTTCGCCACATTACCACCTTTCCCTGGCTTGTCCGATCCCCAGAATTGTCACCGATCCAGCATGTCTGGAATCACTTGGGAAGGCAAGTTGGACAGCCTACGAGTTTGGTTGAACTAGAGGCGGGCTTGCAACAACTATGGTATGAGATGACGCAGGACACCATACGGGACCTGTATGCCTCAATGCCTGCCCGTATCGCATCGTGTATTCAAGCTAAATGTAGCCCAACAGGATACTAAAACTTTTTTCGTGTTCTACAGTTTCCATAACGTATAGATTCATCGAAAAATCGAGTTGCGATTTTAACATGATTCCAATATTTCTCTATATATTACCATGTATTGCAAGGAAAGTAAACAGTCGATAGTGGGTTCAATTCGATGAAGCTGAAATAGTTTGGAGCGAATAATATTTTGTAAAATAAAACTCGACTTTTGTAATATCGACAAGAAAAAGAACTCTGAATAAAATCTGATTATATACACTTATAGAGCTCTCAAAGAGCTACAAATTATTACTTATTCCTTATAGCTATCCCTTTTAGTTTGCAAAATATAAGCATTTCAAACTTGAAGAACAAAAAAAAAAAATTCAGTCTTCTTCAACATGACAAAGATAACTACTCAATAAGAACTTTTTTTTTTTAAATCTAGATTTACAAGCTAAATATCCCCATTGATATTTTTGTCGCTTACTATTTGTATCTACTTCTATCTATTGTCGTTTCGAGAAGTTCTAATATATTTCGATTGAAAACATGAGAAATGAAAAAAGAATTTTTTTTTCAAGTTCTTTCAAAAAATAGAGTTCGATGCAACACCCAATTATATATACTTGTAGGGCTTTCAAAAAGCTACAAATTCTTGCTAATTATTCAAAGCTAGCTCTTTTAGTTAGTGAGATGTAACCATTACAAATTCGTAGAACGGAAAACTTGCAATCATATTCAAATTTGCAAAGCAATTCCTTGAAAACTATAAGAACTAATTAAGATTTGAATACTAAATTATATAGTACATATTTTTGTCGTTTACTATTTATATCTACCTTTCACAGTTTACTATATATTTCGAGAGAAAGTTAGGAAAATAAAAAAAACCACTTTCTTGGACTTTTAAAGATTTTTGTTTTCTTTTCTATGTTCAGAATATTAAAGCAGCACATTCGAGCATCACATAAATTTCCCTGAAGACTCATATTTACGTTCTCTTTATTTCTTCAATAATTCGTTACATTGAGTTTAACTGCCTAAAATAACACCCATAATTATTTAAATTACACTGAAATTGAACTTTTAATTAAATTTTCGTTTTCATTTAGTAACTGGAATTATTTCCAAATGGGGCTTAGCGAAAATGCAAAAGAAACTAAAATATCTCGAGAACAGCTAGCGTTAAAGTAATGGGGTTGGTCTTGTTCTATTTATCGTCAAAAATTACGTATAAAATAAGCATTTAATTGATGTGTTTTAGCATACGTAGTCTTTTATTTTTTTATTTAACGATTTTTGAGGGCCATTTCGTAAAAAAAAAGACAAGTTCTTTTTTTTCGAATCGTACCAATATTTAATCAGCACCAGTGTAACCACAAGTGACTTATCTACCAAATTTTGTAAAATTTGATCTATTAGTTTTTCAGCTACAGTAGATACAGGTAATTTTTGCGGACCGTTTCGAAAAAAAGGCAAGTTCCTTTATCCCGAATCGTACCAAAATCTAATGCTCACCAAAGTCACCAACAAGAGACTTGCCTACCAAATTTTATGAAATTCGGTCAATTAGTTTTACAGTTAGAGGATATAAATACATTGCACAAACAGACACACACGCAGATGTCACGCTGAAAAGAATTTTTTCGTGTTCTAGAGGTCCCGAAACGTGTGTAGACGTCGGAAACTCGAGTTGCGATTTTCGGCACGATCCCAATACTTTCTCTATATATTATCATGTATTTCAGGGAAAGTAATATATAAATTGTTTTTCAATAATAATAATTTGAACCCTATTTACAAGAAAACATTTTTTTTTTCATTTTTACCTATTTAGGTTCCATGGTATTAGTGTCCAAAGTGTTTAATTTTTCGTAACGTTTTTGTACAGCATAAGCTTTGCTATGGATCTAGTGTTTGGAAAATTAATTGCGTTTGTCAGCGAGTTGTATGTAGTGATTATCATCCGATAGGGAGCTGTCAAATAATTAATAATGTTACGAACGTGTAATAATACCTCATTGGCGTACCCCTTCTTGTACTTCGTTTCGATCGCAGACCAAGCTGTGCCATCGTTTTGTTTTCTCCAGAAGGCAGTCGTACGAATATTCTTTCTCTGACGTCACTCTATGGCTGCTAGAATTTCAAGTCAAAAAAAGGGTGGCCACATTTAGCAATTTATCGCCCATTTGGCGACTTTCTGAAGGTTCCCGGAACTTCACGAAATAACTAATAGTCTAGACGATTAGATAATTCTGGAAACGATTAGTCTAAGATTAAATAATTCTGGAAATTTCTACAAAGAGGTTTCCAGAAGTTTCTATAGGGATACTGTATAAAGGACTCACCACTCCGTTGGAGTCCGGTTGGGAGTTGACGAATGGACGTGACACGAGCTGCAAATTCACTGTGAATTTTGTCAATGTTTTGAGAATAGTAGCAGCTGTTTTGTGAAATTACTTTCGTGAACGTTCTGTGAATAATATCAGTTATTCCGTGAAATCAGTGGAGTGCTGTTTACTTGTATACAGTTCCTGTTTACTGTGTGCTTGTGAATAAACGTAGGTTATCCAGAAACTTGGACTATTTCTTGTATCTTGTGTATACACACACGATTCTGAAGGATATGTTTCGTAACAAACTGGTGTTAGAAGTAGAATTTCTGGAAACTGGGCAAGCGTATATGGTAGTGACTAGTAAAGCGATGGAGGAACAGATGAAAGAGATGATGGCTTTGATTAAAGCTATGAAAGATGAGATGAAAGCAGCACAAGACCAGATAATGGCTTTGATGAAAGCCGGGCAAGACGAAATGATGACTTTGATGAAAGACGGACGTGACGAGATGAAAGCCGGAAAAGACAAGTTGAATGCAGGACAAAACAAGATGAAAGCCGTACAAGACGAGGTGAAAGAGGCTATGATAGTCAAACAAGACAAGATGGAAGTTGGACAAGAAGCGATGAAATACAAGTTATAAGAGATACATGGCAGCCCCACTGGAAGACAATTTGGCTTTAGCAAGACGCTGAACAAAGTTTTTGAACGCTCCCTCCGGTGCAATACCAGATCCGATCTTAAACGCTGGTGCAACGAATGCGGCGCTCGGAAGGGACTGAAAAAGAAAACACTTGGGTCCCTTTAGTGTTATAATGTCGGAGTTCTTGTCGACAAATTGCCCTCGACGTTTTGGGGCCACTACCACGAACAGCAGACAATAACAAGTACAACCTAATAGTGATAGACTATTTCAAAGTAGTCAGAAGCTTGTGTAATCCTCGACCAAGAGTCTATAATTATCAACGAAGTTCTGACTCGGAACTGGATATGTCATTACGGGGTTCACTTTCTCATTTTTCTTACCAGGGAACGAACTTTAGCTCTGGCATATTCTTGGGACTATACAAACTACTCGATATGGACAAAACTCGAACTACTCATCTTCATCCTCAATAGGACAGCAAAGTAGAGAGATTTAACAGAACGGCACTTAATCATCTCTCTATGTTCGTATCCAGAAACCAGCAAGACTGAGATTGTCACCTATCCTTGTTCCTACTGGCCTACAGAAGTGCTGTCCACGAATTGACCCATCATTCTCCATCGAATATGTTCTTTAGCCGGAATCTACGACTACTATGTGACCTAATGTTTGGAAGACCATGTGACACTCCATCGTCGACTGATGAATATGTTCAAGATCTGCATTCACGGTTGGAGGAGATTCACCGTTTAGCTCGTGAGAGGGTCAAGAAAGAAGATAGAAAGAAGACCCGGTGTTATGCTAAGGCTAATGGAGTACTATTTCAGAAAAGTGACAAGGTGTGGCTGTTCAACCCTCGGTGAAGACCAGGATTTTCGCCAAAACTACGGCACAACAGGAAAAACCCTACTTCATCATGAAAATAATAAACATAGTCGTTTATCAAATCTAGAAATAGTCTCCAACAAAGCCGAAACTCGTCCATGTCGACAGATTGGCCACATTTTTGAGACCACAGTAGATTGATACTGCCCGGGACATGCAGTCTTGAGGAGGGGCAGTGTTGTGAAAGTGTAATAATCTCTTGCTGGAGTCCCCCATATCGTTTCGATCGCAGCCCAAGCGGTGCCATCGGTTTGTTATCTACAGAAGACAGCGATATGAATATTCTTTCCCTGACGTCACTCTATGGTTTCTAGAATTTCAAGTCAGAAGAAGAGTTGCCCAAATTTGGCCATTTATTGACAATTCGTCAACTTTCGAAATGTTCTAGAAACTTCACGAAATAACAATTAATCTAGGAGATATTAGATAATTCTGGACATTTCTACAGAGAGATTTCCAGAAGTTTGTATAAAAGGACTATAAAAAGAACGCATCGCTCCATTGGAGTTCATTTGGGAGTTGACGAATGGACGTGACCTGAACTGAATTGGACCGTGAATTTTGTCAATGTTTTGAGAACAGTAGCAACTGATTTATTAAATTACTTTCGTCAACGTTCTGTGAATAATATCAGTTATTCTGTGAAATTAGTGGAGCACTTAAGTGCTGTTTGATTGTATACTGCTCCTGTTTACTGTGTGCTTGTAAATAAACGTAAGTTATCCAGAAATTTGGACTCGTTCTTGTATCTTGTGTATACATCCAAGATTCTTGAACATACTTTTTGTAACAAACTCATCTCGTCTTTCGTCGCTCTTTCTCTTTTTCGGTCCTTCCGAGCGCCTTATTCCGTGCATTCTTTGCACCAACGTTCAACATCGGGTGTCGTATTGCACCGGAAGGAGCGTTCACGAACTTTGTTCAGCGCCTTGCTGAAGCCAAAATGACCCCCAGTGAGACTGTGATGTATCTCTTTCATCTCGTATTTCAACGCTTTTAGTCCGACTTCCATCTCGTCTTTCGACTTTTATAGCCTCTTTCACCTCGTCTTGTCTTGCCTTGCTTTAACCTCGGCACGTCCGGCTTTCATCAAAGTCATCATTCGACTTGTCCGGCTTTCATCAAAGCCATCATTTCGTCTTGTCCGGCTTTCATCAAAGTCATCATTTCGTTTTGTCCGGCTTTCAGCAAAGCCATCATTTCGTCTTGTGCGGCTTTCATCTCGTCTTGTGCGGCTTTCATCTCGTCTTGTGCGGCTTTCAACTCGTCTTGTGCGGCTTTCATCTCGTCTTTTATGTGATAATTTAAAATGTATCAGCGCTGCATGTATCGCAAATTTGAGATGTTTAAATAAATTGTATAGTGTTTCATAATCAATGGTTTATGCATGATTGATCTTTCTTGTCTTAATTTCATGTTTGTTGTTATAAATAGGTGTTCTTTGGTTTTTGATAATTCGCTGTGAGTTCCGAAGTTCTTTTAATTAGAGGTGAGCATCTTAAATCCCTGGCAACTCAGTGTACATTTTGTAGTTTTCAAGATAAAACGAGCTTCTAATACATTAACATAAACAATTCGTTCTCAAGGAATTCTGGTATTTCAGTTGGCCGAGTGAGTTGGCATTCATAAAATGTGCCATTAAAATAACAATATTGTAAAATTACAATGTCTGTGCAACGTAAAATAAGTACTCGTTTCATATATAAATTTGTGCGATGAAACTAATATAGCTCATTTCAATGAATATGTGAACAAAAGAGAAAATTAAAATCAGTAAAGAAAATCAGGCGATCGGACTTTTATAAATGAACTAGCAGCGATTACCCGGCGTTGCTCGGGATTTACAATGCAAAACTCTGATAATAATTACACCGGAACATATAGGACCGTGAATCTTATACATTGTTTTTTTCACTGATGTGAGGTATGAATACGTCCTCTCCTTTTGCCTTTCCCGTTACTACCGTGGTTTCTATGACATTTGGTAAAATATTTTTGACACAGAGCCGTGTTCCATTGCATAGTTTTGGTGGGTCCAAATTCTGTTGAAGCATTATTGGTGATCCTTTCTTTAACTGCAAGATATGAGAAGGCATTCTAGGTGGCTCAAGGTAGTTCAGAAATTCCAGCGGGTCATCGAACGGCCTCATTGGTGTCCACTGCAGAGTCAAATGGCTTGTCATGATATAAGAAAAAAAATCTTCCTCATAAAATGCTGATCATTAAATAGCCATTTTGATTTCTTAATGCTTTTCATTGTTGAATGAGCCTATGAAAAATAAACCATGGTGATAGAGTTCCATTTAAATTCATATTTCAAACCTGCGATTTTCAAAAGTGACTAATACGTTCAATAAACTCCCACAAAACATTTAATTAAACACAGACACACATTTTAAAATATTTAATTAAACACTCCACAACAGATTTAATTAAATTTCACGTTTTAAGCCAACAATTTCCAACCTTTTTCGTTGGGAATCATGAAGTTAGTGAGTAGAACTCCTAGGGAAAATTTCGTTTTCCATTAACATCTCAACAATCCCTGGGCCTCGAAACTTGGACATTATTTGGGGGGGGGGGGCTATTTCAAAGCGACCCACAATATTTCATTAAATTCGATGCAGCTGTTCTGCCGTGATGATGAGACAAACGAAAGTTTCGTTTTTCCTTAATATCGCGACAACCCCTCGTGTTAGAAACTCGAAACATGGACTAAATATTAAGTGGGAATATTTCAAGACCACCCACCAAATTTCATCAAATTCGGTTCAGTCGTTCTCCCGTGATGTTGGATGATACATACATGCATACATGCTTTTCTTTCTTATATATAAATATATATATATATATAGATAGATAGATAGATAAATGTTATTGGAAACCCAATAATACTTAGACTAAATGTGAATAAACGCTGTTTAAATGCCAATGATACATTTCTCTGCACCGTGACACACGAGTTCTGCCACGACAAATTATTTAAGCATTCCACTAAGCGCTTAAACGTGCGATGAAATATAACAACCTGTCAGAGGTGCTTCCCGATCTATCACAGGAAGGAATTAAATGTTTGTCCTCCGCAAAAAAAAAAAAATATAGCGCTGCTACGTATTTGAAATTTGCACATTTTTCGCAATTGCGATACGAGGGAAAAACTGTGCAGTTTTACCTGTACAAGTCCATAAACTGGAAATTGAATAAAAGTAGATAAATATTCCAGGAATTGATACTGAGAATCGCCTGATATCTTTTAACCATGGAGTTAGCAAGAAGGAGATGAAACTGCTATCGATGAAACGCTTTAAAATGCCATAATGCTTTGAGAATTATACCTAGGTGTCACTAGTGTTAATAAAGTACCTGCTGTTGTTAGTTGACACAACAGAAAGGCTTAGTATTTAGCATATGTGTTTTTGATTATTTTTGAATTAAAAGTTCCGTTATAATGAGCATAATTAACCATTATTTTTTCATAGTTGGTAGGAGAGAATACAGAATATATGGAGATAAAAATAAATTGAAAGCTAAAATAATTTTGAATACGTAGGAATATTCTTTATTCTTTCAGTTCTACTATGCATTGCACTAATTATTTTTTTCCTACAAAATTGACAGTTTAAATAAATATGTTAGGCCTTTCGCCATAGAAATACATGCAATGTAGAACTACTTATCTTTATCCCAGAGCCACCTGGATTATTGCCTCAAAAGATGTTTGCGTTTTCTTAATATGAAGTTTTAACCCCTTACTTTTACCTCCATGCTTTTAACTACCTACTATTGGGTTTTTATTACTACTGGTTCGTGAATATATTGAATCATGGAGGTAAAAATCAGGAGTTCAAATTCCGTATTAAGTCGGCGTGGTGGCCGAACGGTCAAGGCGAGCGTTTCCAGTGATCGATCGGCCGCCGCGTTGTGGGTTCGAGTCCCACGTAAGACATGGATGTTGTGTGATGTAGAAGCAGTGTGTTCCGCCCCCCTCTGGTGCTCGCGGGGCAACGTCCTAGGAGGGCGAAATGGTTCACGATTGCGGCCGATTATAGGGCGAATGACGAAGATTCTAGTGCCTGGCTACTGGAAAAAAAATCCGTATTAAAAAAACGTCAATATCGTTTGATACTGTAATTTAGGTGGCGTTGGGAAAAGATAAGTAGCTCTGTATTGTACTCATTTATAAAGCGAAAGGCCTAAAATGTTTATATTAACTGTTCATTTTGTAAAAATTAATTATTAACGCAATCCAAAGTAGAACTGAAACAATAAAAAATATTCCTACGTATTCAAAATTATTTTACCTTTCGATTTATTTTTATCTCGCTATATTCTGTTCCCTATCCTACAGCTATGAAAAAAAGCTGGTTAATTATACTCATAATTAAGGAATATTTAATTTAAGAATTATTAAAAATACATATACTGAATAATACGCTTTTCTGTTGTGGCAACTAACAATAGCGGCTACTTTACTGACACCAGCGACACCTAGATATAATTCTCAAAGCATAATGACGTTTTCAAATGTTTCATCCATAGAAGGTTTATCTCCTTCTTTCTAACTCCATGTATTAAATATTTTTTCCTCACCAATTATGAAACGGTTTCTAACAGGTAGAATAGGTATATCGCGTTATATTTATGAAATTATTACTTTTTTCCAGATGTAATTGTTGGCAGCGAAAAAATAACAATTTGAATTATTAAAAGCTTTTATTGAACTTGTCATGACAGACGTGTGGATATCTTTCTGTTTCAACTTCTTTGATGGCATTTTTAACAAACTTTCCTACGTTCTAGAGAACTGAAACTTGGTACACAGCTTAGTCAAGTAGAACATTTTAATGTATTAAAATTTGGCGGATTGTCGTAAAATATAACCCGTTTATTAGCGAAATGGCCCTCAAAAATCCCATTGTTGTTAGATAATTAGGAAAGAGTTCAATATTCAGCTTAGCTTATCTATATATAGAGAGAAGAAAAGTGTGTATGTATGATCCACCATAACTGGAGAACGGCTGAACCGAATTGCATGAAATTTTTCTTGGTAGCCTTGAAATCACCCCACAATAAACATAGGCCATGTTTTGAGTTTCTACGACCAGTGGTTCTCGAGATATTGGTGAAAAACGACACTTTTTCCTAGGAATTCTACTCTCTAACTCCATGATTCACAACGAAAAAGGTTGAACATTGCTGGTTTAAAACGTGAAAGTCAATTACATCTTTTGAGTTTCGTGGGAGTTTATTGAACGTATTAGACACTTTTGAAAATCGCAGGTTTGAAATATGAATTTAAATGGAAACTCTCAACATGGTTTCTTTCCCACAGGCTTACTCAACAACGAAAAGTATTAAGAAATCACAAGAAAGATCAATCATGCATAAAACATGGATTATGAAACACTTTCCAACTCTAATTTTATTTAAACATCTCTAAAATGCGATACATTCAGCGGTAATATATCACAATCGGTCCTATATGTTCCGGTGTAATTTTTTTCATAGTTTTGTATGGTAAATCTAGAGCAACGGCAGGTAATCGCTGCTAGTATATAATATAAAAGAAATACATTTTAAGGCATGATAATGAAATGTTAAATACTGCCAAGTTTCTAATATCAATCATATAACTGTAAATCATATTGATTCCTTATGATTTGTCTGCATTGCAGTTGCTCATGGAGCGATAAATAAAAGCTTTTACCCAGAAAGCGAAGTTTTATCCTTACTAATGCTTATTTTTGTGAGAGACAAAGTGGTTGGATAATTTTTTTGATAATCCCTTTGTATCGGTCACGCATAATTCGATTTTCGTAATTTTATAACTTTCCCTTAGTGTCGAAGCTGAGACTGGTCAAGTGGAAGCGAAACCAAGATTCTAATTAAAATGAAGTTCTTGATAATTTTGGTACATTGCCTTCTCGTTCACTCAGTTCAGTGCATATTATATAGATACCATAGCTATTTATGCATACTTTTAAAAAAAAAGTTTATTAAATATCGTAAAGAATTTATTTATTGATACTGTTCAGAGAAAATATTTTTCTCCCAAAATTTAATTAATCAATAGTTTAAAGGCAAATCACCTCTTGAACACATTTTCAGAAAGATTTCCTTCATGTCTGTATATTAGACTGGACCGAAAAACCTTTCTGACACTTTCCGACATAGATGAAAAGTGTTATTGTATTGGTAATTTTGTCCGTTCGCACGATAACTGCCGTAAAAAGGGCTTTATCTTAACTTAATGAAATTTTAGTATGGCGAGACGGTCAGTGGGATGTTTGGGAATGAAAACGAATAACATCACTCAAATAGTTTCGGATTTAACTCGGGTTGAAAAAATGAAATGCATTGAACCCTATGGGACCTTATTTTTCAAACATTTTGTAAGCAAAGGCAAAGTTAAAATTTACAAACTGTTTAGAAAATTTTAGGAAATACTCAAGTTAT
This sequence comes from Amaurobius ferox, assembly GCA_951213105.1. Lineage (NCBI taxonomy): Eukaryota > Metazoa > Arthropoda > Arachnida > Araneae > Amaurobiidae > Amaurobius > Amaurobius ferox. The sequence goes on from OX578138.1 coordinate 63,199,994, forward strand.
GACATAAAATGCGTAAAAATTTCAGCAAAATATGTTGAGCAGTTTTTAATTAAAATCTGAATCAATAATTACACCCTTGATATATGAAGAGATCACGTGACCCATTGCAAAATAAATATGGCATCCATTTTTAATTTTACAACATAGTTAAAAAGTGTTTATGACTTTGTTCATTCTGTCTGTCTGTCCGTTCGAACGCACGATAACTGTCGTAAAAATAACTTTATCAAAATGAAATTTTGATACGTTATCCAGACGGTCAGTAGGACCTATGGGAATATAAATTAATAACATCGCCCAATTAGTTTTGGATTGATGAACCTGGGTTGAAAAAATAAAATAAATTGAACCCTATGGGACCTAATTTTTCAAACATTTTTTCAACGAATTTGAAATTCAGAAATTGCTTCGAAAGTTTTAAGAAATATTAAAATTATCCCATAAGAAAAATTATCCCATAGGAAATATTAAAATTATCTCATAAGATATGAAAACAATTTCAACAAAATATATTCGAAAGTTTTTTAAATAAAAATTAAAATAATAATTACACCCATTATATGAAGGGCGCGGTAGCCCAGTGGTTAGCTCGCGGGAATTGCATTCGGTAGGCCAGGTTTCGATTCCCTCGGCTGCTAAAACTGCTGCCTTGTTCACGCGGAGTACAATCACGTTAAATATGTGGATCCGTAAGTTCTTCCGAGAGGTTGGTGGTAGGGGAAGGAGGGTACGGTCATTGTGGATGCCTCCCCCACTGGGTTCTGATCTAAATTGGGTGGCTCTTCCCAGCCATCCAAACAGTTACCTTACACCTTTCTGGTAGGCTGGACGGTCTGGGTCTCAACAACAATCCATTATATAAAGAGATCACGTGACTCACTTCAAAATAAAATATGGCATCCATCTTGTGTCAAAATCGTGATTTTTTAAGTTCTTTTAAATTTATATTTAGTATTGTATCCGTCTTAAAACCGCTTCATTTTTGTTTAATTTCTGTGTATCTATTCTGAAACAACGCAATTACAATATATGTGAGTTTAAATGATTACCACACTTTGATTATTTCTACAACGAAGCCTAATTTTCACTTATGGAGAATGTAAACACATCAAGCTGTAAGATGAGTTGTATAAGAATTACTGAATTTCTTTAAGGTAAAATTATTTAGCTCTGGAGTCTGCAATGTAGCTGATATGAATGAAACATTAATTGATTTTACATATAGAAGCAGACGATTTTATAGTAACCTTATGAAGTCTTAGACATAGAGTTTAATTACTTTTATTTCCATAGTTTTTTAGTAAAATAAGTTATTGGAGTATTGCGATGAATGAAATATTCATTGCTTTTACATAAAGAGTCAGGCTATTTATATTTCAATGACGTCATTTGAATGAAGTTTATTGAAAAAAATGAAGTTTTAAGTTTTCAAATATAATAAATTATTATAGTATTGTGATAATTTTTAAAAATTACCGCTGAATGTATCGCATTTTAGAGATGTTTAAATAAAATTCTATTGCAGTTAGAAAGTGTTTCATTATGAATGCTCTATGCATAATTGATCTTCCTTGTTTTTTTTTTTGCTTTGTGAAAATCGTGATTTTTAAGGAACGCTTATATTTACATTTAGTGGCTCCCATTTTAGTGACCTATTATTATGGCTTCCATTACCGCTGTTACCGCAGATGTTTAAATTTATATTTAATGTTGCATCCGTCATAAAACAGCTTTATTTTTACGTATTATCTGTGTATCTAAATTCTGTACCAAAGCAATTACAATATTTTTTTATTTTAAATGACCACTAAACTTATTATTCCTGCAATGAAGCCTAATTTTAATACTATACTACAGGATACAGAATGTAAACAAATCAAGCGATTGTAAGGTGATATGCATATGAATTGCTGAATTTTTTACACGCAAAATTATTTAGCTCTGGAGTCTGCAATATAAGTGATATGAATGAAATATTCATTGATTTTACATAGAGAGGCAGACGATTTATATTTCGAGATGTCATTTGAATAAAATTCATTGTATAACTAGCATTGTCTTTTGCTATGAAGTTTTAAGTTTTCAAGTTTAATACATTACTTTAGTTCTTTGATCATTTTAATATCAGCATTGAATGTATCACATTTTAGTTTAATTAAAATTGCTTTTAAGTTAGAAATTGTTTCATAATCAATGATTTATGCATGCTTGATATTTCTTGTTTTTTCAATTACGGCTCAATTCCATTTTCAATTTCGGGTATCAATTACGGCTAGTGAGAAAAATCTGCCTTTTGGGCTACATATATAAGTACAAAAAGTTTTATCAAACTAGTCAAACATACTTCTGAAGAATTCGGGCATTCAAGTATTGAATATTTTATTAAAATTTTGATTGAAGTGAAATTTTGGTACAATCAATGAACTCGATTTGGATTCAGGTTGGAGTGCGAAATAACCGACATGCAGTGTTGTCGTGATTTGATCCCGGGACCGAAGAATGGACGGTTAGCATCATATCGTTGACTTGAAAATGTCTCCAGAGTGATGCATTTCATACTGCCTTATGAGCGTCGCTACAGTACATTAAGTCATCCATTCCCATTAAGTTATCCCTTACCGAGCGAAGTTGTTGATGGGTTGCAGATTTCAAGCTTTCAAGGAGAAAAAAATTACCTATACATCTCCGGTCATAAGGGTCGACTGGGAAATAGTAATAAAAGAATTTTACATGAGAAGAAGTTTCCAAAAAGGAAACGGGCGGGGCTCTAAGATCCCGATTGTGACGAATCACAATAGAGGTCTGTCGAGTCACAAAATTTGGAATAACAGGAACAAATTTTCCTCGAGAAATGAAAGGGGGGGAGCACCTAACAGTGCTCCGAGGAGAACCGGCCTTGAAACAGTAAAAAACTGCGTTTAAGTAAACGTGAAAAAGCAATGTTCAACATAGCGGGCCCTAAACAGTTTATTCATAAGTGGGGTCACCTTTAGCGTCAATGGGGAGGCCATTTAAGGCTCGCGAATAAAATTTGGATCCTGTCCATATTGTCCTCTGCGGCTTTCATTAGGTGAATTACTTTTAAGTAACACTCATAAATGTGTTTAGGGTAATAGTGGCGCTGGAAACCACATATCATTCCAATAATGGATAAGTTTAACTGTTCTCTAGCCTTAAATTCTGCAGATTTAGGTGGGTTTGGAATTTTAGTTTTGTTAGCGGAGTGGGAGGGTAGCTCTGGGAAGTCTTCGGGGTTATTTTTAAACAGATTTGCATATGGTACATTATTATTTACATACCTAGGGGTGAATTTACTATTTTGATTTAAACTTGGGGTGTGTCTGGGCTTGGGTTTAGGAAATTTTGGGCAGCCACGGTAACTGGCCGGGTGGGCGCCACCGCAGTTGGCGCAAGTGCAGGGGGTGGATTTTACTTTTAAACACTCATAGGATTTATGGGGTCTTACGCATTTAACACATTTTGGAGGGAGATAACATTGGTTTGAGTAGTGATGCCAAGTTTGGCATGAAAAACACTGGGTAGCCTGTGCTTTCCCACGATATCTCTCAATTTTAACTGCCATGCCTAACAAATTTTGGATTTTATAGATTTCTATATTATCAGGGGTTTTAGGGCATTGAATATAAAATAGGGGCATTAAAATTTTGTTGGAGTTAGGTCCTTTATACAGTTGCTTAATGTTATTTACTTTAATTTTATTATCAGTTAATTCATTTTGAATTGCAGCTGTGTCCGTAGAGACAGGGATATCTCTAATTACGTCTTTTAGGGGGGGTTTCTTCGTTTAAGAGAAAGGTCCTGTAGTGTGTTTTGTCATCATTAAGCTTCCTTTGGATTGCTATGTACTCTTCACGAGTACTAACTTGAATTTTGACGAGACTTCCTCTCAGGTTGCCCTGGAGGGAGGGGGCTAAGAGTTTTAGCTGTGCTAAGTAATTGTGCCAGTTGGCAGCAGGAACGAAGAAGGGCGGGGGGCGGCTTCTGTTTTTTGGATGCAACATCAATATTTTGTGCGTCTGGTGCAGGTACCTCAGGGTCTAGCACTTGCTGGACCGTGCTGACGGGGGGGAGGGGGATCAACATTCTTTACACGGGCAGTATGCCTTTTAGTTACAGTTTGGAAGCCGTCGCTATCGACGAGGAGATGCTTTTTAGTTTTGGCATTAGTTTTAACATTTACATTAAAGACTGGTGTAGCATTGAAGCTAAAAGGCGTATTTGAAGATAGATTAGTATTATTTACACCTACAGATGGCGCCGCTTGTGCGGCGGTACTAGGAGAAGGCTGGTTAAAAATATTAGCGGTAGAATACGCAGGAAAAGGAGGCTCACCAATATCTGGAGAAGATGAAGTGTCTATCTCGAAGCGTTCTTTGCTTTCCAAGATGAGTTGCAGATGAGACGTGCGAGCTGTAAGTTGAAGGAAAGGGGCGGCCATAGAGGGGGTGCCACTCCTTTGCCACGAAAATTATCTATGACGTCAGATGGAGTTTATTTGCAGCGCGCGGCACAAGGTGGCGCCCGGTAACCGACGCCTAAGAGTGCCGGCGAAATATTTTATTATTTCTATTTAAATCCAATGCAACGTGGTCGTTGTTGATCTATCGTTTCTTACGCATCTTTTTACGTAAATTTTGAATTGATTTAAAACAAAACAGTCTTTATTAAGACCAACTTATTATTTCTACTATCTAAAATCATCGGCTTATTCATTTTGTGAGTTTTGTCGAGCAAATTTCGATATGCCGAACGATTGTGCTATTGCAACTCTAGATTTCTCAAGACATTTGAACAATGACATAATTAAATGTGCATCTAGACTTTCTTGTGGCTAGTTGATTAACTGATATAAAGTAGGATTATTTTAAATTTTCTACTTTGTTTTGGTTTATTTGCTGGTGTGAAATATCTGATGTATATCTGAAGATTGAAAATAAGAAGTTATAGTCTGGTGAAGATGTTTACCCATAGTAAGTTAAAATTAAATGTAATGATATAATTGCTTGCTCGTATATTTTTCATCATGAATCAATATACTATAATACATTTAATTTATTATTCTGAAAGTATATTATAATGTGTATATTAAACGATTAGTTTCTATATTTTTATATGTTTACACTGAATTTCGATTTGATATAAATTCTCTTTTTGAAATAAAAAACTAATAAAATCAAGTGATTTGCAATAATATAAGTTCTTCACTATAAAAGCATCACTTAAATCGTTTACTAGATAGGCATAAGCAGATCCCCCCCCCCCCCAAAAAAAAAAGACATAAAACTCTTAGTGTTTGCATTTTAATTATTGTTTTGACTTCCAATTATTACAGATAACATAATCGAAAATAACTTTATTTATATGCATTTAGAAGGAATTACTCGATGTTTATTTGTGTATAATCAAAATTTTAGAATGATTGCTTGTTTAGAAAACTTTCCGAACATATTTATGTAAATTCGTGTATTTAAAACAAAATTCATTAAAAATAACATCGCCTCCTGTAATAACATTGACTGGTTTCAAAAAGCGAAACGAAACTTTCAGATGATTTATATTTTTCAGAAAGCGAAATACAGTTTTATTATGTATGTATCCTTCCAAAAAAAACCAGTACCGCATATTTAAGTTGTGTTCAAGTAAAATTAATGTTATTTGAGTATTTATTTCATATTTTAATTTTAAAAAAATGATTAAATTAATTTTGCTACCATCCTTTAACATTGAAGTCTACCGGGCTGTTCCTGACATTTTACTCCAAGTGACGTTGCGATTTTGCGTGCTCTCATTGTCTAAAGCTGAATTGGCGCAAGCTTAGAGTTATAATAACCTTGGGCCATAGGACTACGATGAGGCGTTCTGCGGAAATTGTGTTTCCAATCACGTAGCTAATGAAGAAACTACAGCAGACTTTGGATCCTTCGTTTAACTACATCCTGGCGCCATCTAATTGTGAGCACAGAAAGTATATTTATGCAATGCATATATAATTGTTAGAAAGCTGAATAACTAGAAATAATAGTGCGAAGGATGCTTTCGAGAAAATGCAAAATAGGTAGATCCGGGGTTTGATCCCGGGAAAAGAGAGTGGAAGGCCATTATTATTGCGTTGAGCTAAAGACTTCTCCAGCTTAAGGCATTTAGTACTGATTTATAAGCGTTCGTCGCACTAAGAGACATGCATCCAGAAACACAAGCATACAAACATCCCTTTAAAAATATCGATACATGTTCAAAGATGCTCGAGGCGTATAAAATCGCGGAAAGCACAGATTCAATTATTCAACCCTGGCACGTCATATTTCCAATACATTATATTATGCAAGAACATTAAACTATCTTAGCATTTACCAAACACTCATACCCTAAAAACTAAACATTAAAATTACGTCTGTTTGCATTTCTAAATCAATTATTTAAACAACTTAACATTCATGCACTGGGAAACATCAGCCGATAAATAAATTCTTTACCAGAAGTTTGTAAAAATAATTGGCAACAAAGACATGCACGATCTAAACAAATAAGACAAGATGTTTGAATCCAGATGATAAATGGGAAGTGACAGTAGATACACACAAACATTGTTTAAATATCATTTGTATCTTTCTTTAAAACGTGAATACATTCTGTCAAAATTAATGGCCATTGCTTCCAAATGCCTGGAGATTCAACATGAAATATAACATCCTGTCACGGACGTGACGCTATTTTCCTGAAGAAACAAATGTAATGGTTTTACGAACTTTGAAATATAATAATTTTTTTTTAAATTGAAATATTCATTTTTCTTGCTTGATTTGCATCATATTGGAAGTCATGCAAGACGTCGTATTATAAGAAGTCAAAAAAGTAGAATTCCTAGTAGTGTTCGTGAATTTCTTAAATGAGACCAAAAATTGTAATGTAAATAACGTGTATGGTACGGATGACTTTGTCGGAAGAATACATTCAACGTTTATAATTCCGAACCTAATAGACAATTAGCGTGGCTCAATTCTAATATTCCCATACCAGAATCCTTTTCCTAACAGTTTGTTTTTAGCACTTTACGACATAGTTGAAAAGTGTTTATGACTTTGTTCATTCTGTCTGTCTGTCAGCACGATAACTGCCGTAAAAATGACTTTATCAAAATGAAATTTTAGTATGTTTTTTAAAGGCGTTCTGTGGGACCTATGGGAATATAAATGAATAATGTCACGCAATTAGTTTTGGATTGAATCCGAGTTGAAAAAATGAAATACATTGAACCCTATGAAACCTAATTTTTCAAACATATTTTAAGCGAATTTAAAATTCACAAATTGCTTCGAAAATTTTAGGAAATATTTAAATTATCCTATAAAATATATAAAAAAAATTTCAGCAAAATATATTAAGTAGTTGTTTAAATAAGAATTATTTAATATAGGGAGAAAAACAAATTCAATTAAATTCTGACTCTTACTATATCCTCCAGAAAGAAAAAAGAGACATATTATATAATAAATATCTTTCCAAGAGTTGAATTATTTATATGAAAGAGAAGGTTTCACATTTTAAAATAAATATGGTAGATGACAATTTTTCAAATTTTTAAATAAAATAAATTATTATAGTATTGCGATGAATGAAACGATTGGAAAAATGTTTATGAATGAAATGCTGCTTTTATAGAAAGGCGATTTATATTTCGATGACGCCATTTGAAAAAGTTCATTTGTTTTCGATGAAGTTTTCAAATATAATAAATTATTGTAGTATTATGATAATTTTAAAAATATTACCGAGGAATGTATCGCATTTTAGAGATGTTTAAACTAGGCAATGTATATTTCAATGCCGTCATTTGAATGAAGTTCATTTGTTGTCGATGGAGTTTTCAAATATAATAAATTAATGTAGTATTGTGATAATTTAAAAAATATTACCGAGAACTGTATCGCATTTCAGAGATGTTTATATAAAATTGCATTGAAATTGGAAAGCGTTTCATAATCAATGCTTTATGCATGATTGATCTTTCTTGTTATTTATTAATTTTATTTTTATTATTTATTTATTTATTTTTGCAAATTTTACAAGAAAAAAAAATTGAGATGATTCCAACGTTACCCTTCATTTTGAAGAGCTTGAAAAAAAATTATTTCGAGTGGCATAAAGATGAATAACGTACTCCTCCTAGTAGCATTTAATATTGGACCAATATTGCATGATCTTGGCACTACACTGGAAATATTTCCAATGTAATCATAATATTTGGCAAATATTGGGGGTTACATTGGCCTCCAATAATGGTTAATATTTTCATTACAATATTACGCCAATATTGGTGTTATATTGAAAATATTCGCGTAATATTGTCCTAATATTTTAAGCCCAATATTGAATTGCTACTAGGGCCCCTAGGGGTAATTACCCCCCACCCCAAGGGAGCTAATAACGTCAAGAGCACAAAAATTATTTCACTGCTATTTTTCACTATATTCATTGAAAGTACTAAGTACCGTATTCATAGATCCATCAATAATTTTTAAAATGTAAAATTTGGCTTAAATTTAGAAATTTTCGATCACATTTCAAATACTTCTATCCAGTTCTAGATTTTCTGACAGCTACCGTGTATAAAAGCCATCTACCACAGACAGACGGACTGACATCAATTAAATGAACAAAACGTGTTAAGGAAGTCCTAAAACATATATTGACATCAAAATCTCGAAATCGAAAACTTTCGTGAAAACAGTACTTTTTCACGCTACTCATGAGAAAATAATGATGAGTAATAATGGAAACAATGCTTTCTCGTTTTGTCAAAAATTGGGTGCCATTTAAGAATATACAAAATTGATTTTAATGTTTTAAACTCTTTTCTTTCCAAAAAGAGCTAAAATGTTTCTATTCAAGTGAGCTTTTGCTTCATTTTATTTACTCTCACCAAAATATCTTCTTATCTACAACAAACAGATATAAACAGTAAACAAAGAAAACATTTGGTAGGAAGTCCAGTGTCTAAGTTAATATATTTTTTTAACGAAATTGCTATACTTTTCGAGGTGTCGCATTGAAGAAGATTGAAAATTTTCCATTTTTAAAGTTCCTAATGCTTATATCTCGAAAAATATACACATACACAGTAAATAGTAATTTGTAGACTTTGTTATATAATATAACATATTATTATATAATATGTTATATAATAATATGATATGTTATATAATATAATATATTATTATATAACATATTATATAATAATATGTTATACTACATAACATATTATTATATATAAAACTCATAAGATTTGAATAATTTGATTTCAGATTGAATTCTTAATTTTCGGACTATAATGCTTATAATTTCAATAATTTAATGTTTTACCTGCAAAAGTTCTCCAATGAGTGAGAAAGCACAGTTTTCCCTGTAATGTAAGTTAATGATGTAAATTAATGATAATGTAAATTAATGAAAGTGACACGTAATTGATAGATTAATTATTAAAATATTTTAATACATAGACTATGACGCTTAATGAAGATGCTATCAATATTGATAATTGTTTATTTAGAGTTGCGCGAAATATAAGTTAATTGAGTAGTTTGAAACAGTTTTACATGTTGCCATCTGGAAAATCGTCAAATATACATTTCAACGATAAAAATACAATACCATGCATCTTATACATTATTACTTTCATTATATACGTAATGTATTAGGAAAGTATTGTGTCGAGCAAAAAGCACAATCCGTGAATACTGGAAGCCTATTGGTTTAAAACACAATCGAATGTTCAGAACCCCCTAAATTTTCGAGTGAAATTTTGAAAAAATCATCAAAAAATCAAAACCTTTAATAAAGTTACGCAAACAGACATTTCTTATGTAATTTTTCCTTATAAAACGATTAACATAAACTTTAGAACGCTAGCATGAAACACATTTCCCAAATAAATTGCACATTTCCCAAATATATTGCACATTTCCCAAATAAATTTAGCAAAAAATCCCATAAATTAAAAAAAATATATTAACTGTTGAGAAACATGTTCACTTTTCATATGCAATATCATGCGATAAATTGGGTGACATCATTCTCGTGGATCTAACTCGTGCCATTCACGAGAAAAGATACTTTGTGTACTACTTTTGTATTTGCACGCCAATAGTCATTTATCTGCTGTAAGAATAACTTATTTCTCCGCCCATGACGCTTGGCGAGATTTTAGCGACGAATTTAGCGGAATGTCGCCAACTTGGCGACGTTTTTAAATGTTGCCAAATTAAAGAAAATCTCGCCAAATGGATAAAAATGACGCTAAATCAATGAAAATGACGACTAATTGAAGAAAATTCAATATCTTGGAATGCATATAAGTATCTACTATAAGAATAACATTTTTTTAACTATAAAAGTAGTACATTTATTGCATTATACAAGGAAAGTCATGTGCTGCCCACATCAGATTTTTCATATTAAAATTTAAATTTTATTTAGGCGTTCTGGTTCTGAGATTTTCGACACATTCGTGAATATTATTCTCCTTAGAACATTTCCACTATGAAATATTTATTCATAAAATATATCTAGAAAACTAAAACGGCATATCCCAGGAGAATCTCTCGCTGCCCGGTATAATTGATGCCATGGCCCGGAACCCGGCTGTAGTCTCACTGTTCAGAAACATTGCTCTAGATAAATCATTAACGGCGACAGATTTAGTAATATTTTTATCGCATTTTAACAGTGGCATCAAGAAAACTTGCTATGAGCCACAATTTTTAGAGACTCATTGGAGACTAACAAATTACATTCCAGCCGACATCCAATTTCATAAAGATCTTTATTAAATTAAGATTAAAACTACTGAAATAATCCTCATTAAAAAGTATATAAGAGAGTATATACGCGTGTATTTTTTGTTCGTGCCAAAAATTTTGCCATACACTTTTTACTGAAAAGGGTTCCTCAAAACATATATTTCTCCGGATCTACAACATATAGAGATTAGATAGTGACTGATATAGATTCAGCATCAAATTCTGGAGGAGATAAGGGGTTCTCTGAGAATTTCCGATTTTGGTTCAAAAGATTTACTCAAAACATCTTAAGATTGACTTTAGATAGAGTTTAGACGGTGATTGTTATGGATTCAGCATTGAATTCCAGAAAGGGTTGGAGGAATAAACTAATAATTTCCACTTCCGGTTCTGAAGATGCCACTTGCGAGGGTTTTTTTTTCAAGCATTCGTATGACGGTACGAATTAAGTATGCAAAGGAAAATTAAAAATGTTTAATAATACCGTCAAAAATGGCATTGTCACCATATGAAGGGGCCTTCGATAATTTTTTTGTTATTATTATAACATGTAAAATCAAAACCATACCTTGTAAAATGAAAATACATGGAAATGCTATCTGGAAATACATAGAATTCCTATCTGAAAATACATAGAATTCCTATCTGAAAATAGTTAAAATTCATATCTGGAAAACGAAGCAAGATAGGTGAAATTTTTCTATTACAAAATTATAAAGCGTTTATCATACGTATTTAGTATGAAAAGCTTTAGTCATGTTAGCGTTCTAAAATTTATGTCAATCGTTTTCTAATGAAAAATTACATAAGAAATGTCTATTTGCGTAACTTTATTAGTGGTTTTGATTTTTTGACGATTTTTTCAAAATTTCATTCGAAAATTTAAGGCGGTTCTGAACATTCGATTGTGTATAAAAACAATAGGCTTCCAGTGTTTACGGATTGTGATTTTTGTACCAAATTTGGTTCAAATCGGTCTATTCGTTCGTCAGTTATCGTCTCCACAGACTCTCTGACACACACGCACACACACACACACACACACACACACACACACACACACACACACACACACACACACATACTTTCACACACACACACACACACACACACACAGACATCACTTCAAAAATGTTTGATTCGTGATCAGGGATGCTTGAAACGTGCTCTCCCGTCGAAAACTCGAATTCGAATTTTCGAGCCCGTCACAATACTTTCCTTATACATTATGTATATAAGGAAAGTAAAAATGTTTGTCCACCTTGTTTCGTTTTCGAGACAGGAATTCTAACTTCTTTAATTCGCCGCCTGAGACACCACAAACTTGCTCGATCAGTAGCGGATAGTCACTTTCCTATTAGCAGATTCTAAATTTGCAGCTCAAGAACATTTTAATCGAAAGTTAAAGGTCAAGAACATTTCAATGGAAAGTTAAAGACCAAGAACATTTCAATCGAAAGTTAAAGACCGAGAACATTTCAATCGAAAGTTAAAGACCGACATTAAAGACCGACAAAGATCCACCTGTGAAATTTGGTATTATTGAAGCAAGACAAAGAATATCTATTAAACTGAAAAAAAATTGGGTAATTGATTTTACAGAAAGTAACTTTCATAAAATTATAGGCTTTTTAAAACCGACATATGGAAGTTATGATGAAGAAACAGAGATTGAAGGTGAACATATTTCTGATATATCTAATGGAAATGATAATATTTATATTCACTGTGATGTTGTAAAAGGATCTTTAATAAATCAATATAATTCAGAAGTTATATATTCTTTCACTAATAAAAACCCTCCAGGTAGTATAATTTCAAAAGAATTTAATAATTGGATATTTTTTCCTGTTAAAGTAGATCCTGTTGAAAGAATAAAAATGAGGATTACTAATCAAAAAGGTGAATTAATAGATTTAAATAAAGGAGCTGTAGAATTTAATTTTATTTCTTCTTAAATAAATGAAATATAGAAAAAGTAAAAAAATACAAGGATTTTTAAAGGTTTTATTGAAACCTAAGAATATATTAAATGAAATATTTTCTATGAAAAAGAAAGGAGGTGGTTTAAAAATTCTTCCTAAATAAATGATTTATGATTTAAGTGATACTCGTTATTATTATAATGATCACATTAAAAGTTATGAATTAAGAGAAATTCATCCAAAAGAACATAGTTCAGATGAGAATGCTACCTATGTTTTTCATATTAATGATACTAAAGCAAAAATTTTATATTCTAGAGGATATCTTGAACTAAAATTAAAAATTACAAAAAATGATAAATCATCCATTGGAAACGAAAATGTGAGTCTGGTAAATGGTGGAGGTTTTATCAAAACTTTAAAAGTACATATAGGAGATACTGAAATTGAATCAAATACACAGTCAAATTTTTCAATCATGAATCATGTTTTAAGATTAATTCATTATACTCCTGATTATGTAACATCACAAGCTCAAAATGAATTTTTTTATCTAGATACATCTGATTCAGCTGACCGTAATGAGTTTAAATATGATGGTACTTTAGAAGATACTACTAAAATAACTGAATTTTTTAATAATTTGAAAATGAATAAAGATTATAACGAAGGATTCGTAAAGAGATGGGAACTAACGAAAGATAGCAATGTCATTAAAATATGGACACCTTTAAAAGATATAATCGATTTCTTTAGAGAATATGAAAAGATAATTTCAGGTTTTGAAGTGAAAATAGAAATTCAAAGAAATGAAAATAAAAATATGATATATACTAATATAAGAAACGAAAATTATAAGGTAGTAGTTGAAGGTTTAACCTTACATTTACCTTATATAGAATTAAAAAATTCTGCAGAAAGTTTGTTTCTGGAATCATATCTATCTAATAAAGATATAGAGGTAAATTGGGATCGATATAGATTTAAGATGGTAGGCCCATATAGAAGCAACAGTGGATCTGTGACAGCAACTACAGCGTCAGATGAAGTTTTAAGTGTCTATGTTATTCCTCAATATGTTGAAAGAGATAATAATTATGAAAAAAATAATATGATATTTGATCATATAGATATGGCAGAATGCTGGTTGATGATTAATAATAAACAAGTTCCTCTTATGCGTTATAAAACAAATTTTGCCAATAAAGATTATGGTAGAGTGTATGAAGCTCTTTTACATGAAGGATTAAACGATAATAATACAGAAACAGGATTTTTGATAAATAAGAATTTTGGTGATCTGTATCTTATTTTTCCTTTTGACTCATCATATCATGAAAACTATACCGATTTAAATAATTTAGATATTGAATTTAATTGGATAACGAATAGTCAAAAGGAATATAAGTTTTATTTTATTTTTAAAGAAAGAAAGAGATGTTTTATAAATTTAAAAAATAAAACTATAACAATGGTTAAGAGTTTAAAATCTTAAAATTAAATAAATGAGTGCTTATTATCCACCTTATGATGATCAAATGAAAGAAGGACGGGGCTAGCATGCTATAGGCCCCCGGTTCAAATCTCGCCCGGGTTGGTAATCAATTCGGGTAGATGATTTAATGCCATAAAATGACGTCAGTCAGCTCTTGCCGAAGATCCTATAGAGTGACAAATCATCGAAAAATAATAAGTGGTGGGTTGAATCTGTGGATTCTATGTCCTGTATGTTTATAAATGTTTGTATTGTCCTTGGCGCCTGATCCGAAGGTGATCTGGAACTCTGGTTCTAGAATTCTAAAACAGCTGTGGAATCAGAGTTCCAGATCACCTTAGGGTCAGATGAGCCATTTTGTTATTTTTTTTTTAAAAATATCTATCTTTTGTTTTTTATGGGGGGACCATAAGTCCCCCCCATTTATTTTAAAGCTTAGAGGATTCATTTACCTATGTATGAGGGAGCCCCAAAATGGAGCGGCCTATCTTTGATCATTTATCTAAAAAAAAAAGGCCTGATATAAAATCATGTTTTTAATATATAAAATATAAGGATTTTTTTTTTTTTTTGACGCCTTTTAAAATGACATTATATTTTTTAATATCTTCAAATTTATAGTATCTTTTTAGAGGATTCATTTAGAAGCGCATTTATTTAATCCTTTTCACCGTCCTATATATGTGGCTCTTTTAATCATTTTCACGCATTTATCTAAAAAAAAGTTAAAATTTGGTCTAAATGTAAAAAAGGCCTTATTTAGATATAAAATCATGTTTTTAATATTAATATGGATCGATACCTTTTTTTTATATATAAAAAAGATAAAAATAAGCTATAAAATATAGTTTTTAGTATTAAATATATAGGTGTGCTCATACGTACATATATATACTACTACCGAGAACATTTCAATCGAAAGTTAAAGACCAAGAACATTTCAATCGAAAGTTAAAAACCAAGAACATTTCAATCGAAAGTTGAAGGTCAAAAACATTTTAATCAAAGGTTAAACGTCAAGAGTATTTCAATTGAAAATTAAAAATCAAGAACATTCGAAAGTATAAGGACTTAGAGAGAAGCCTATCCCAATTCTCATTTAGATAGAAGTGGATATTTATGATACAGAATAGAAATATATGGAAAATCAAATGGGGCCTCTCACTCATTGTACTTTATGCCACTTTTAACGTCGGAATTTGTTCCAATTAAGCACTCAGGGCTTAATTACACCTCTTAATTTTCTGACATATACAACAAGCTCCTTTACAATATAAACATGTTTAAATATAATTCAACATCATTTCTTTCACTTAAATATCCACGAAATTAAAAATCTTACTCGCTACAGCTTTCTCGCACTTAATTTTTAATTACACAGCACTTGATTAAAAAAGAGCTCAGCCAGTTTCGCCTTCTTTTTTTTTTTTTTTCAATTTTCGAACAGGGGGCTTTACAGTGATGAAGAATTTACTTTGAAGCCCTTACAACATCTTCTCATATCCTGAAATTCGTCTTAATTATGTTAAGAATGTGTGTTCTCAACACGAGTTTTTAAAGTTATAAATTCTGCTTAATTCAGGAGAAAAAAAATTGTTTTGTGAACACGTTTAATGTTTACATTTTTATGACAAAAGAAAAAGTTTATCTTGAAAGAATACACGAGAAAAAGTTTTCAAATTAAGTTTGAAATAAATAATATACTCATAACGCAATAAAAACTGGTTACTTTAAATATCTCGAATTCTAATAATCAGATAAAATAAGCTAAGCTCGCTGAGTAAAATGAACTAAACTAATTAAAGTAAAATCACCAAATTTCACAAAAATCATTGGAATCCTTCGAGGTACATATCAATTGAAATTTAGCAAAAGATTCAATTAGGCATTTAATTGCAAATACAGACAACTATAACTCTTAAATCTAACTATCAAATCTCGATTCAAAATAGGAGGATGGAACCAAAACAAAAAATGTTACAAATGTAATAAAAATTATTTATTAACAATAGACAGAAAATACAAAATGGAATTAAGAGGCATACTTGGCAATCATTTTTCCACATAATCATCAAATATATTTAGGCATTTATCTGAACGCAGGACCAACTTGTTTAACCCGGCTTGGTAGAAATCACGTTCCTGCCCCTTGAGTCAGTTTTCGGCAGCTGTTTTCACATCACTGTCTGAAGATAACCTTGTTTCAGATAAGTGTTCCTTCAATTCTGGAAAAAGGAAATAGTCACTGGATACCAAATCTGGGCTGCATGGGGGGTGGCTCCGGACTTCCCACTTGAACTTTTGCAGCATTTCTTAAGTTTGCCGAGCAGTATGGGGCCTGGCACTGTTATGCAGGAGGATGGCACTATCACTCAACATGCCCATATTCCATGCCCATAAGAAACGAATCACGGCTAGCACCTCCAAGCGAGACCACTTTTCTAAACGTCTTGTCATTTCAATCACTCTGACGCGTCTGCGAACTTACACTACCTGCCCGCACAACAGTTGTAAGACAACTACCGCCATCTGTCTCCACTCTGGGGGGAAATATTCCTTCCACAATAATTACTTTTCAAATACTGCTGCTTGTAACCTTTTCTATTGGATCCACCCTCGTATATACCCTTTTTTAATGTCTAGGCACTTTATTAACTGATCATTTGGCCATGCAGCAGCCTGATCGTGAACCATTTTTCCGTGACACTACCCCTACATACCATGGGGCGGAACACATTACACTCTTTACGGTCACAAAGACATCCATGCCCTCAGTTTGAATTTGAATCCATGGCCACAGCAGTCGAAATATCACGCGGAAACGCTTGCTTTATATCTCTCGGCTACCCAGTCGGCTTATAAAGAGATATCACTGAGAATACTTAGTATTACAGCATATATTATAAGTTATACTCACAAAAAACCACCGCTCCCAAAGCTATAAAAGCTACCACATTGCAGATAGCAGTGCGGGGGATTGGTTGTGTTTTGTTTTGATTGGTTGGGCTAAACCTGACATGCGGTATTAATGCCCAACACAATCCCCGATATTTGTTGTTGTTGTTTTGTTCTCTAGGCAGAACGTTAACTTGCATAAAATAACATTTATTTACATCAAATTTTAATACTTTGCAGAGAGCTTTGCAGATACTTTTGCAGAGCATACTAATACTTTGCAGAGAGATTCTGCGGCAGGTCGGTCTTGTAAGCAGAGGATCCCTGGTTCGGGGCCCGACAACTCCCAACCGCCACAGCAGCATCCATAGATCAGTTCCGCGATTATCATGCGCCTTTCGTTATGGAATAGTTTGTAGAGCCCACTTCGACTACAGGAGCATGCAATTTCGTCCCAGTAGTTCAACAAAAGAGCGTCGGCTAACCAATTCGAAGATCCAGGGTTCAATACCCGGTTGGGGATGCAATGTTCTTCATAAGTTCATACATGCAATAGGAGCGCAATCTTATGAAATAAGTATTAAATATATGAATTTCATTTTTAAATTCTGATGTGGGCAGCACATGACTTTCCCAATATAATGCAATGAATTTACTACTTTTACAATAAAAAAATAGATTATTTTTTTAGATATTCATATTCTTTCCAAGATATTGAATTTTCGTCAATGAGTCGTTATTTTCATTGATTTAGCGCCATTTTTATCCATTTGGCGAGTTTTTCGTTAATTTAGCAACATTTCAAAAAGTCGCCAAGTTGGCGACATTACACCAAGTTCATCGCCAAAATTTCGCCAAGCGTTATGGACGGAGAAATAAATTATTCTTACAGCAGATAAATGACTATTGGCCTTCAAATAAAAATATTACAAAAGTATCTTTTTTCATGAATGGAACAAGTTAGATCCAAGAGAATGATATCAGCCAATTTATCGCATGGTATTACACATGAAAAGTGAACATGTTTCTCAACAGAAAATATTTTTTTTTATTTTATATGACTTTTTGATAATTTTTTTTTAAAATGTGCAATATCTCGAGAACGGTTTAAGTTAGAGTTCTAAAATTTATGTAATTCGTTTTCTAATGAAAAATTACATAAGAAATGTCTATTTACGTAACTTTATTAGAGGTCTTGATGATTTTCTCAAAATTTCACTCGAAATTTTAGGGGGGTTCTGAACATTCGATTGCGTATAAAAACAATGGGCTTCCAGTGTTTACGGATTGTAATTTTTGTACCAAATTTCGTTCGAATCGGTCCATTCGTTAGTCAGTTATCGTCTCCACAGACTCTCTCTCACACACACACACACACACACACACACACATACTCTCACACACACACACATATTTTCACACACACACAGACAGACATCACTTCAAAAATGTTCGATTCGTGATCAGCGATGCTTGAAACGTCCTCTACCGTCGAATTAAAAATCAATTTTTTTATATGTAATTCAAGCCGAATGTATTTCAAAATTGCATAAATAATATTAATAAGTCCAAACACTGTCTTTAATTGATGTAGAAAAGTTATGTATATACTTTTGTCTAGAAAATATTCTGTTAGATAGTTGTCTTATAATAAATATTTCGGTAATTCCTGAAAAAAATTAGAGCAATGCTGGTGCTCATTGGTATTAAAAGTTACGAATTCCTTCACTATACGTTGTATTTATACGTTGTAGTGCAGATACGAAAGCCGAATCCAGGATATCTCGCATGATAAAACAAGCTAGGGTTATAGTGGCAAGCTAAAGAATTCTTCAGCACATAATTACCTTGAAAGAATGTCACTTGATTCTCCCTCTTCTGAAAGCAAAGTATACGAACATGAACTACATGGCATCTATTTATTCTCCAGGTGAGCGCAACTATGGTAATAATGATCAGAATGAGCATGGCCGTGGCTATGTTACAACAAATTGAGTTACACTGTTTACACCAAGTTTTTGCATTAGAGTCACGCAGCTATATATGAACGTATCTTGTCACCTTTGATGCAGCAAATTCTTTGTTCATTCATTCTACACCCATATTTCACTGGTAAAACAAATTTCAATATTAGATTCCATTCAGATGTATGACCATGTTCACATAACTAATTTGAAGATACGAGGGCAAAGCCCGGGACCATGCACATGACAGGCTGACATTATTGTTATGAGCAAAAATAATTCTACAGTTCTGAGAATACACAGGGTGTCCCAAAAAGATTGAAACGCACTTTAATTCTTTACCTGTTGGCGATAAGTGGGCAATGTAAATTGCAAAAATGTTGAAAGTAAGGTAGGAAATAAGACTACGTCAATGAAAGAGTCCTCCCAGTCCTTTTCAAAAAGTTACGCGTTTTAAATTTTTATACGACCCCCTTAGGCAAATTTGGTCAAACAGAAAATTTTTATTTTTAATGCAACAAGATTATTAAAAAAACTGCATTTCTGCATCTTTAAAATTTTGAGAGAGTTATATTTAATTAAAAATGAACATTGTGAATAGGGACCCTATATCAAATTAGAAATGTGAATTTGTGACACATCACAAAAAAAAAAAATCTGATGTGGGCAACACATGACTTTCCTTATACGAGGCGCGTCCACAAAGTAAGTTTCCCACTCGTCCCGCAGCTAGCAAACTTTATATTGCGCGAAACGACTGCACGTACGTGATAGAGCAATGACGTAGCTTGGCGCATGCACTAACGGTACTTCCCGCGTTCTCACAGTAGCATCGTTGCAGCTGTTGAAGATGAAGGCTCTTATTCCAGCTCCCGCCGACTGTGCGCTCAGTGATAGCCTAGTGCAGTCAGTGATAAAGTTTTTGAATGCACAGCGCCGATTTTGACAGCATAGCGCCGATCGAAATTCATCTCCAGCTGTGGCGGGTCTATGGGCCTAACGTCATAAGCAAACAGATGGTGCGTCGCTGGTGCAGAGAATTTTCAGCAGGTCGACAAAGTGTTCATGATGAGAAGCGCGGAAATGACTGCCGAGTTCCGTAATTGTGAAGCGACGATTCTCCATAATGCGTTTCCTCACGAGGTCGTCCGTAATGATGGATGGCCTCCCACAGCACTTCTCATCATGCACACTTTGTCGAGATGCTGAAAATTCTCTGCCCCAGCGACGCACCATCTGCTTGCTCATGACGTTAGGCCCATAGACCTGGCACAGCTGGCTATGAATTTCGATCGGCGCTATGCTCTGTGCATTCAAAAACTCTATCACTGACTGCACTAGGCTATCACTGAGCGCACAGTCGGCGGGAGCTGGAATAAGAGTCTCCATCTTCAACAGCTGCAACGATGCTACTGTGAGAACGCGGGAAGTAACGTTAGTGCATGCGCCATGCTACGCCATTGCTCTATCACGTACGTGCAATCGTTTCGCGCAATATAAGATTTGCTAGCTGTGGGACGAGTGGGAAACTTACTTTGTGGACGCGCCTCGTATAATGTAATGAATTTACCACTTTTACAGTAAAATAAATAGGTTTTTCTTATAGTAGATACTAATATTCTTTCCAAGATATTGAATTTTCGACAATTAGTCGTCATTTCAGTGATTTAGCGTCATTTTTATCCATTTGGCGAGATTTTCGTTAATTTGTCAACATTTCAAAAAGTCGCCAAGTTGGTGACATTCCGCGAAAATTCGTCGCCAAAATCACGCCAAGCATAATGGACAAAGAAATAAGTTATTCTTACAGCAGATAAATGACTATTGGCGTTCAAATACAAAAGTATTACTCAAAGTATCTTTTTTCATGAATGGAACGAGCTAGATCCACGAGAATGATGTCATCCAATATATCGCATGGTATTACTGAAAAGTGAACATGTCTCTCAAGGGGAAATATTTTTTTTTTATTTTATATGACTTTCTGATAATTTTTTTGAAAAATGTGCAATATCTCGAGAACGGTTCATGTTAGCGTTCTAAAATTTATGTCAATCGTTTTCTAATGAAAAATTACATAAGAAATGTCTATATGCGTAACTTTATTAGTGGTTTTGATTTTTTGACTATTTTTTCAAAATTTCATTTGAAAATTTAGGGGTGTTCTTAACATTCGATTGTGTATGAAAACAATAGGCTTCCAGTGTTTACGGATTGTGATTTTGTACCAAATTTGGTTCGAATCGGTCCATTCGTTTGTCAGTTATCGTCTTCACAGGCTCTCTCTCACACACACACAAATACTTTCACACACACACAAATACTTTCACACACACACACACACACACACACAGACATCACTTCAAAAATGTTTGATTCGTGATCATGGATGCTTGAAACGTGCTCTCCCGTCGAAAACTCGATTTCGAATTTTCGACCCCGTCACAATACTTTCCTTATACATTTTGTATATAAGGAAAGTAATAGGATTTTCTTATAGTAGATACTAATATTCTTTCCAAGATATTGAATTTTCGACAATTAGTCGTCATTTTCATTGATTTAGCATCATTTTTATCCATTTGGCGAGATTTTCATTAATTTGGCAACATTTCAAAAAAGTCGCCAAGTTGGCGACATTCCGCCAAATTCGTCGCCAAAATCTCGCCAAGCGTTATGCACTAAGAAAAAGTTATTCTTACAGCAGATAAGTGACTATTGGCGTTCTAATACAAAAGTATTATTCAAAGTATATTTTTTCATGAATGGAACGAGCTAGATCCACGAGAATGATGTCACTCAATTTATCGCATGGTATTACATATGAAAAGTGAACATGTTTCTCAATAGGAATGTTTTTTTTTTTATGTGACTTTTTCATAATTTTTTTGAAAAATGTACAATATCTCGAGAACGGTTCATATTAGCGTTCTAAAATCTATGCCAATCGTTTTCTAATGAAAAATTACATAAGAAATGTCTATTTGCGTAACTTTATTAGCGGTTTTGATTCTTTGACGATTTTTTCAAAATTTCATTCGAAAATTTAGGGGGGTTCTGAACATTCGATTACGTATAAAAACAATAGGCTTCCAGTGTTTACGGATTGTGATTTTTGTACCAAATTTGGTTCGAATCGGTCCATTCGTTCGTCAGTTATCGTCTCCACAGACTCACTGACGCACACACATACTTTCACACACACACACACACACACACACACACACACACATACACACACACAGACATCACTTCAAAAATGTTTGATTTGTGATCAGGGATGCTTGAAACGGGCTCTCCCGTCGAAAACTCGAATTCGAATTTTCGACCCCGTCACAATACTTTCCTTATACATTATGTATATAATAAAATTGGATGATAATACATAGGAGACATTTTTGCAAATTCCGCGTAGGCTCACGATGCCATCACGTATTCTTAATTACCTTTCACATTGAGACATGCCAATAAAAAATTTTGGCACATATTAATGTATTTTTTATCCAAACAATTTTTATCGTCACTTTATGATCCCTATTTTCACTGATGAAACAACATTTCACATGGTATGGAAAAGTAGCATAAGTCAGATTTTTTCATTTATCATAATTCAGTTGATTTTAAAGATGCAGATATGCGGTTTTCTTTAATGGTATTGTTGCATTAAAAATAAAAATTTTCTGATTGACCAAATTTGTCTAAGGGGGGCCGTATAAAAATTTAAAAAGTGTAACATTTTGATAATGAATGGGAGGAGTATTTTATTAACGTAGTCTTATTCCCTACCTTACTTTCAACATTTTTGCAATTTACATTGCCCACTTATCTCCAACACGTAAAGTATTAAAGCGAGTTTCCATCTTTTTGAGACCCACTGTATAACTGCAATGGTAATTAATGACAGCAATAAACTAGCAAAGGAAAAGAGAATGATAAAAATATGTGTAAGTGATAATTAACATTTTCAGTATTTCAAAATACACACTCTGCAAAAGAATATATACTGTATGTACCCATAAGAAAATGAGCTGCAGCCACAAAACTCGACATGTAATATGTATGGCTTGAAGAGATGTGCAAATGATTAGAATTTGGGATCAAAAATCCGTTTTATTAAGAAATGGGCTGAACAAGAAGATGGTATTTTGGTAAGAAGTACTTCCTCCCCTGGAAGCAACGCAAGTCGATGTTCGGTGCAGCATAGAGTCAATTAAGTTGCTTATGTCCCTCTGCAGAAGATTCTGCCACGAATGTTGCATCAAGTCAACTAATTCCATGGTATGCTAAGAACTCTGCAACTGCCAAAGCATATCCCAGACGTGTCCTACTGGTAATAGGTCTGGGACCTGGACGGCGATACAAGGGTATTAAATCCTCGAAAACATTGTTGAGAATGTCGTGCAGTATGTGATCGACCGTTATCTTGTTGGTAAATGGAACCCGGACGGCTTGACAGCATAAGTAGAACAATTATCAGCAGAATATAGTCGACGTGCAAGCGAACCGTCAAATTGGACGGTTCGTTTGTTTCGGCTCTACCATAAGATGGCTCCCCAGACTGTCAAACCACGTATGATAGTAGTGTGCCGATCGACAACAAATTCGGTTTTAGAACGCTGGCCACTCCTCTTCCACACACGCATACGGCGGTCATCAGCACAAAGAGAAGTGGGATTTGTCGCTAAAAACAACATGTCTCTAATCACACACTGTCTAGGCTCACCGATCTCGGCACTAATCCAGACGGCTCTGCCTATGTTGAGGGGTCAGTGGTAGGCATCTGAATGCGACGCCGACACCTAATCCAACCTTCTGCCATTTGTATTCAAATAGTATTCCCTGATGCAGGATGCATGCAATACCTTTCAGTGCGTGATAGCGACGCCATTAGTGTGGACGTGGCTCCTATCATGACTGCATGATCTTCCCTAGCAGTTGTTTGTCTGGGGGTCCTGAATCTATGTGACAGTTACATATGCTTTTTCTGATCCCCTGTTGCCAACATCGAGAAACTACCACATCACTCCGACCAAGATGACTAATGATACGTCTGCTGGACCAACCAGCTTCCTATAGGCTTATGGTGCGACTTCTCTCTAAATCTGGCAACTCTTTGTAGAGATGTCGAGTACGTACGTCTCAAAGACATCTTTGTACACAACTTTCAGTATCAAAACAGAAACTCCAGATCCAATTATTCGTGAGTGAGAATACCGGTATTTTCAAATGCTGCACGATGCATAGTTCTCATGCACGTTGCACTATCCTTATAACAAACATCTTTAGCAATGAGAGTTTGATCATCTATTTGCATAACTCTTAAAACAACATTCGCATGAAGAGTTTCGCGAATGGTGTTTCATTTTTTATGGTTGCATATATTTTTTTGCAACAAAATGAATTTTATCATAAATCTTTAGGTTATTTAAAAATAAAATAAAACTCTAATTTTAACAGATTTACAAATGCAGTGCATTGATAAAACTCTGCAAATGACGTCTTATCCTTTCCAAAGCATAAAGAATATATAGTATTTCCTAAGTTTGCAGAAATAAATTCAGCAATATTGGTAGAATCTGGCATAGAATTCTTTAGAACGCTACTGCGAATTCGAACGTTGATGCATATTTTATTGCTGAGATATGACTTATTCAGCAGGGGATAAAGAGGAACGCCCCGAATATTAAATTACAATTCCGGTACATTCGAAAATGATCCGATTTTGGCGCCAAACATCCACGGAGGGATATATGAAGTTTTAATCTTGTCGTCTGAAGTTGCAATATAAGGTAAGTATACGTTAAAGATTAAATTGAAAGAGATTGCACGAAAATGCGTGAGAATGTTTGATAAAATATATTTATTTCCTCCTTTAAAAAAAATAATATAAAGTATAAGAATAAATATAATAAATATGTTACGGTTTTACATTTTATCATTTTACTACATAGAATAAGCAGTTACATTGGAGTTTGTTGAAGAATTAAATAAGATTTTAATTTAAGTCAAAAATGTGACTTACTGCGATCAATCAATAAAACACTAGATCACAACTTAAAATGCAGCGCAAATAATGGCGAGTAATCATACTTATGTATATTTAGGAAATCATTGGATTTCCTTCTTCAGTGCAACAAGCTTGGGCAACTAGGGTATAAGGGGTTCACTAGGGATTTTTACTTCCGGTTATGGATATATTACTTCCGATTTTTTCAAAAATTTGTATGACTACACAAAATCGAAATAAGTGTGAAAAAAAAGTAAAAAAATGCTTAATAGTTGTGCTTAATAAAATGCCACTTGTCGCCATATAAAGTCTGCATCATAAATTTTTTGTTTGTTTTGCTTTATTCTTTTTAATCGGTAATCCGTATTTTAAGTGTCAGGAAGATTACTAGAGTTGTTATTATTACTTTAATTTTAGATTAATTCACTGTTACTCTCATTATACCGATGTTTAATTAGATATGTAAGAATAAACATTTTATTTAAAACTATACAGCATAAGTCTTGCTGTTTTTCCTTTAAATAGCTCCGATTTTTGCCATGAGCAAAAGGCTAGTATTTAAAAATCCATTATTGCTGTATCAATATCGATAAATTGGATTTGAAAATTTAAAAAAAGATACCTGTTTTTATTTTTCCTATATTCATTAATACAATGTGTAGGGAAAGTATTGTGACGGGGTCGAAAATTCGAATTCGCGTTTTCGACGGAAAAGCACGTATCAAGCATTCCTATACTCGAATCGATAATTTTTTAGGTATTGTGTGTGTGTGTGTGTGTGTATGCTCGTGAGTCTATGGCGACAGTATCTCACGAACAAATGGAGCGTTTTGAACGAAATTTGGTATACAAAAATTACAATCTGTAAATGCTGGAATCCTATTGATTTTAAATTCAATCGAATATTCAGACCCCCCCCCCCCCAAACTTTCGAATGAAATTTTGAAAAAATCATCACAAAACCAGAACCTCAATAATGTTACGTAAATAATCATTTCTTGTATGATTTTTTATTAGAAAACGATTAACATAAATTTTAGAACGCTAGCATTAAACCGTTTTTATAATATTGAACTTTTTTCAAATAAATTTGTCAAAAAATCACAAAATTAAAAAAGTATTAACTATTGTGAAATATGTTCACTTTCCATATGGAATAAATTTGTTCAACACCAATCTCGTGAATCTAATTCGTTCCGTTCATGAGAGAAGATACCTTGTGAAATGGTTTTGAATTTTGACCCATAACAATTCGCCAACAGTTATTTATATATATATATATATATATCTCCGTTTGTTTAGAAAGCTTGGCGATAAATTTGTTGAACTAGGACTCATTCATCGCCAACTTGGCTATATTTCATACCAGATTGACGAAACTATCATTAAAATTGCAAACATGATTTGACGAAAATGACGCCAAATTGATTATTAATTTTTAAAACATTTTATTAGATGGACTATATTGCTTATGCAACCAATAATGATTTGGAGGTAAATTCATTTCATTATATGGGGAAAGTTATGTGCTCCCACATCATATTTTTTTAAACTGCGTTATGGATACACTCTTTATGGATACACTCTTTTTGGAAAAGAAAAAAAAAACGAAACACTCCTAAAAGAAATAATCCGATCACCTCGAAATTTCGCATGCAAAGTCCTCTATACCAAGTACGCAAATGATTAAATTTGCAAAGCCAGTGAGTGTCAATTTCGGTCATAGCGCGCGTTTATACTGCTCAGCTAGCATCCTTTGAAACAGGTTAGAAATGTGGACGGTTTTTCTTTGCTGGTTATCGGCGTTGCAGTCCATGGAGACACAATTAATAATGCAGTCACGACGTAGCCGAAGACCTTATAAGCAATTAGACGAGTTCGAACGCGGTCATATAGTCTGCACGCGTGAAGCTGCCTGGTCATACCGAGCAATAGGCCGCCACCTTCACGGAACGGACACTACTGTGCAAAGGTGCTGGCAGCAATAATTGCTTCAAGGAATTAATCGGCGGAATGAAGGCTCTGGAAGGCCTGATGCACGAATGCGAAGCAAGATCGGATGCCTGTGCGACAGGCCCGTACTGGCCCAACGGCATCATTGTCCGCCATCCAACGTGCTACAGCCTCTTCCATACCAACCGTGGTACCTTCCACCATTTCATGGAGTTTGGCTGATGTGGGTTACGACCACGGCGGCCTTTAAGACGTCTACCCATAACCCCAGAATATCGACAAAGTCGTTTGGAGTGGTGTCGTAGCCGAGCATCATGGCTGTCAGCAGACTGGCATCGCATAGTGGTCAGCGATGAATCACGGTTCAGTCTTTCAGCAAGTGACCATTGGGTATGTGTATGGAGGCGCCAGCGGTCCCAATCAGCCTTTGTTTTACACAGGCACAGAGCCATTACCCCTGGTGTGATGGTGTGGGATGCTATCTCTTACGACAGCAGGTCGCCCCTAGTCATCCTGCGTACAACATTAAGAGCTTAACGATATGTTGATGAAATCCTGCGGCCGTTTGCGTTACCCTTCATGGCACGTCATTCTGCGGCCATTTTCCAACAAAATAATGCCACGCCGCATACGGCTCGTATATCTGTGGACTGTCTCCGTGTTGTTGATACTATCTCCCTGGGCCATCAAGGTCACCAGACCTTTCGCCAATCGAGCATGTATGGGACATGCTAGGCAACCAGATTCTGGCACTCCGAAATGTAGCAGATCTGGAGCAACAACTGAGGAATGCCTGCAGAATGTATCGCAGGGTGACATTAGGAAACTTTATCACTTCTTACTTAGACGTATACAAGCATGCATTGCCGCCAAGGGGGGTTTCACCAATTACTAATTTGAAAATTAAATGTGCAATTGCTAACCATTGATGGGTCCTGAGGTCTCGATTTTGTAATCATTTCATTACCTGTGTATGAGCTGTACGCATATTTAATTTCAAATAAAAACAGTAACTTTCTTCATGGTGCTTCGTCTTTTTGTTTGTTTGTTTGTTTTTGTTTTTCCAAAGAGTGTATAAGGCTTGCTGTTTTCCCTTTAAATAGCTCTAATTTCTGCCTTGAGTAAAAGGTTCGTATTTAAAGATCCAGAATCACTGTATCACCACCAATATACTGGCTTTGAAAATTGAAAAAAAAGATACCTGTTATTAATTTTATCCCGGTGTTGACTTTGTTGACGACCGAAGTATTAAACACGACTGTCTTAAATCTTGACTTTTTAACCTTAAAATACAATAATTTAATGTACTGCTTAAAATAATTTTATGTACTACTTCATTTTATTAGAATAAATAGAATTAAATTTTTTATCATTAAAATATATTTTTTTATCATCCAATAATGCATATTATAAAAATTTCTAATCAAAACACTTTCTTATATTCCCTCGATAGCTACACACGAGGCATATATTTTTGTTTTGATTTACAAAAGTTTTATCGACCCACAGATTGGTTGACTGCAGAATATCCTCTAGAAAATTAAATTTTGTCTTTTCAAAACACCTCCTCACTGCAGGTCTAATGTGTATTGGGGAATGAATAAAACATGATTAAAAACATTCTTCCGGGGGAAAGAAATTAGAATAAGTTTGTTTTCTATAAAATTTCGATTAGGGACCAAGAAATAGGATATTAAAATTGATAAGCATTGTCTTTTGATTTACTTACATAATAAAGAACGATGTCTGTATGTGTGCGGTCTGTAGCGGAAAATCTAAGCGTCGTATGGCCATGAAATATGGTACACAGGCACTTAGAGATCCAAGAAGTTACACCGCGGCGTTATATATATATTTTTTAATTTGAATTAGATTTTAACACTTTACAGCATAGTTGAAAAGTATTTATGACTTTGTTCATTCTGTCTGTCTGTCTGTCCGTCCGTTCGCACGATAACTGCCGTAAAAACGACTTTATCAAAATGAAATTTCAGTATGTTGTTGAGACGGTCTCTGGGACATATGGGAATATAAATGAATAATATCACCCAATTAGTTGTGGATTGAACCTGGGTTGAAAAAATAAAATACATTGAATCCTATTGGATGTAATTTTTCAAACATTTTTTTAAGCGAAGTTAAAATTCACAAATTGCTTCGAAAGTTTTAGGAAATATTCAAATTATCCCATAAAATATATAAAAAAAATTCAGCAAAATATGTTCTGTAGTTTTTTGAATAAAAATTAAAATAATAATTACACCCATATAATACGAAAATATCACGTGACCCACTTCAAAATAAAATATGGTTCCCATCTTTTTTCTCCAGAGTAAAAATCGTGATTTTTAAAGTTTTTTTAAATTTATATTTAGTGTTGCATCCGTCCTAAAACCGCTTTATGTTTGTATATTTTCTGTGCATCTATATTCTGTTCTAACGCAATTACAATATTTTTGAGTTTAAGTGATCATCAAACTTTGAATATTTCTACAACGAAGCCTAATTTTAATGGATGCAGGATGTAAGCAAGTGATTATAAGATGAGTTGCATAAGAGTTGCTGAATTTTTTTCAGGCTAAATAGTTTAACTCTGGAGTCTGGAATAAAAGTGTATGAATGAAATATTCACTCCTTTTATATAGAGATCCAGACGATTTATATTTCGATGACGTCATTTGAATAAAGTTCTTTTTTTCGATGAAGATAATGATTTCGTTTTCGAATATAATAAATTACTGGAGTACTGTGAATATAATAAATAAATATAAATAAAAAAAATTCGTTAAAATTTAAAAAGAAAAACGTTTAACAAATACTAATCAAACTAATCAAACTTTATTAAATATAGCGTTCTGTGCATGTTACGGCGATTTTAAGATTGAAACTCTAATTACTTCAGTCGCTACAACCCAATAAGCATGAGCGCGCATAGAAGAGGGCATGAGGGGTAACTTCCTTACCGTGGAAAGTTTAATGTCACAAAGTTGGGTATCAAGCTATTCGATGTGTATGTCTTGTTTTTAAGTTTGCTCCCACCTGGAAAAAGTTCTATGGGCGCCCATGCTAATATAAGTGTGGAAATCTCGGCAAATTTTACTTCATTAAATAAATGATAAACTTCATTGAATTTATAACTTCTGAGGTGTTCATTTTCTTGTACAGACATATTTGTAGCTTTGAATTTTCACTAGAACGCGCGCGTCTGTGTATGAACGCAAACACATACACTGTCTTTTATTATTATGGATGTATCTATATTTGGCAATCAAACTCGGGTCAGTTAAATAACTTTACATATCAGATGCATTGTTAATTATAGAATAATACATTCGAATAAAGGGTTTTAACTTCTTTCATAGGCAAAAAAACAATCTCCTTCTGGGGCGAAAAGACACACTTGAGACTATACACTTCAGCCAGATGGTAGAACTGGACCAGAGTATGATCACATTCGAATTGGCTAAAAGATCTATCAATCAGTTTATTGAAATATTTCAGTTCGTTTATTTTAGTCTTTAATTTGATTTTAAATTTTCGTTTTCTAGTTTCCCTTTTTCTAGTTTTACACGTTTTGAGTATATAGGGTGTCCCAAAAATATTGAAATGCGCTTTAATTCTTTACCTGTTGGAGATAAGTGGGCAATGTAAATTGCAAAAATGTTGAAAGTAAGGTAGGAAATAAGACTACATTAATGAAATATACCTCCCATTAATTTTCAAAAAATTACACTTTTAAAAATTTTATACGACCCCTTTACACAAACTTGGTCAAACAGAATTTTTTTTATTTTTCATGCAACAAGACCATTAAAGAAAACCGCATATCTGCATCTTTAAAATCAACTGAATTTTGATAAAGGAAAAAATCTGACTTATGCCACTTTTCCGTACCATGTGAAAGGTTGTTTCATAAGTGAAAATAAGGATAATAAACAAATTGAAGATGAAAATTGTTTAGATCAAAAATACGTTAATATGTATCAAAATTTATCACAAATGCATCTAAATAAAGCATTACACATACAGCGATCATATAAAGCAGTGGTACTCACTACGCGGTTGGGTATCCTATGTATTATCATCGAGTTTTATCTTTTTTGTGATATGTCACAAATTTACATTTCTAATTTGATATAGGGTCCCCATCACAATGTTCAATTTTCAATTCAATATATCTCTCAATTTTAAAGATACAGATATGCGGTTTTTTTAATGATGTCGTTGCATTAAAAATAAAAATTTTCTGATTGACCCAATTTGTCTAAGGGGGTCGTATAAAAATTTAAAAAGTGTAACTTTTTTTAAATGAGTGAAAGGACTATTTCATTAACGTAGTCTTATTTCCTACCTTACATTAAAGATTTTTGCAATTTACATTACCCACTTATCTCCCACAGGTAAAGAATTAAAGCGCGTTTCAATCTTTTAGGGACACCCTGTATAATCTGCGTTTACAGTATAAAAAAGTTCCGAACCAATATGTAAAAATAAAGTAGCATTATCAAACATAAGCAAAATTGAAATAGAAGTTTCCTCTAATAAGTCTCTAGGTCGTGGGAAATTTTTCACAGAAAGAGTTTATTTTGATCAGAAAACTGGAACGTAGGAAAAAATAGATTAAAAGCAGTATACAAAAATCTGATATGGACAGCACATGACTTTCCTTATATACTGCAATGAATTTACTAATTTTACAGTTTAAAAAATGTTATTCTTATAGTAGTTACTTATATTCTTTCCAAGATATTGAATTTTCTTCAATTAGTCGTCATTTTCATTGATTTAGCGTCATTTTTATCCATTTGGCGAGATTTTCGTTTATTTGGCAGCATTTAAAAATATCGCCAAGTTGGCAACATTCCGCTAAATTCGTCGCCAAAATCTCGCCAAGCGTTATGGACGGAGAAATAAGTTATTCTTACAGCGGATGACTATTGGCGTTCAAATGCAAAAGTATTACTCAAAGTAACTTTTCTCATGAATGGAACGAGTTAGATCCACACGAATGTCACCAAATTTATCGCATGATATCACATATGAAAAGTGAACATGTTTCTTAACAGTTAGAATTTTTTTTTAATTTATTGGATTTTTTGATAATTTTTTTTGAAAAATGTGCAATATCTCGAGAACGGTTTGTGCTAGCGTTCTAAAGTTTGTCAATCGTTTTCTAAGAAAAAAATTACATAAGAAATGTATATTTGCGTAACTTTATTAAGGGTTTTAATTTTTTGATGATTATTTCAAAATTTTACTTGAAAATTTAGGGGGGTTCTGAACATTCGATTGTGTTTTAAAACAATAGGCTTCCACCATTCACGGATTGTGATTTTTGTACCAAATTTCAATCGAATTGCTCCATTCATTCGTGAGATATCGTCTCCACAGACTCACTAACGCACACACACACAGAGATATCACTTTAAAAATGTTCGATTCGTGATGAGGGATGCTTGAAAAGTGCTCTCCCGTCGAAAACTCGAATTCGAATTTTCGACCCCGTTACAATACTTTCCTTATACATTATGTATATAAGGAAAGTAATAAATTTTCCCTATGTTATAGAAATGTGGTCTCTATACGATTTATTTCTGTCAGAATTATGCCAGCATTATGATTTACGTCTGTCAGCATTATAAATATAAGTGACACTTCCTTTAGAATGTTTACTAACACAGTTTCTATCTGCTAGCTCAGTTGTCAGCAATTTCGTCCTGAAATGCACTAAGATTACAAGAGTAGCCCAAAGATGCATGTTGCTACAGTGGCAGTGCGATTGCTGGCTGTTTGGGTAGCCATTATTACCTTTGCTCTGCGACTGTGGTATACAGTTTAAATTGATTTGCTCAAACTGCTGTAAAACTAAAGTAAAAGCTTCGTTGAATCGGAACATCACAAAAAAAATCTGATGTGGGCAGCACATGACTTTCCTTATATAATGCAATGGATTTACTACTTTTACAGTTAAAAAATGTTATTCTTATATTAGAAACTTATATTCTTTCCAAGATATCGAATTTTCTTCAATTAATCGTCATTTTCGTTGATTTAGCGTCATTTTTATCCATTTGGCGAGATTTTCGTTAACTTGGCAACATTTTAAAATATCGCCAAGTTGGCGACATCCCTCTAAATTCGTCGCCAAAATCTCGCCAAGCGTTATGGACGGAGAAATAAGTTATTCTTACAGCAGATAAATGACTATTGGCGTTCAAATGCAAAAGTATTACTCAAAGTATCTTTTCTTATGAATGGAACGAGCTAGATCCACGAGAATGATGCCCCCAAATTGATCCCATGATATTACATATGAAAAGTGAGCAGGTTTCTCAACAGTTAATATATTTATTTTCATTTATTGGATTTTTTTTAATTTATTTGAAAAATGTGAAATTCCTCAAGAACGGTTCATGCTAGCGTTCTAAAGTTTGTGTCAATCGTTTTCTAAGGAAAAATTACATAAGAAATGTCTATTTGCGTAACTTTATTAAAGATTTTGATTCTTTGATGATTTTTTCAAAATTTCGGGGGAGTTCTGAACATTCGATTGCGTTTAAAAACAATAGACTTCCAGTATTCATGGATTGTGATTTTTGTACCAACTTTCATTCGAATCGCTCCATTCGTTAGTGAAATATTGTCTCCACAGATTCACTGACACACACACACACACATACTTTCATACACATACACACACACACACACACAGAGACAGACATCACCTCAAAAATGTTTGATTCGTGATCAGGGATGCTTGAAACGTGCTCTCCCGTCGAAAACTCTAATTCGAATTTTCGACCCCGTCACAATACTTTCCTTATACATTATATATATAAGGAAAGTAATAAGCAGTGGCAAGAACCGATTTCTGAATCAAAACAGAGCTTCCTTGATTGGGATAAAAAAAAAAAACCTACCACTCCAGCAAACGCAAAATTATTGCAGCAACCACACCAGATAATGTAAAAGAGACATCTATTGCCTTTGCTAGTGCAGTTGCATAGTCACCTAACCTCCTAAACGAGTTGACACCATTACTAAAATTTTTATATGCTGTGTTTTAAAGAAGTTTTTACTTTAAAGTTACAGTATGCAGTTTTGAATCTATGGTCGGAAGAATACGTGTATATAAAGAAATGATCACAACGTAAAATGCTGTGCAAATAAAATATAAAAAACTGACGATCGCTTTGGCGATATATGAACTTCTTTCTTCAGCGCAAACAAATTTAAAGTGGAATGCCAAATGAGAGTTTAATTTAACCGTCCTATATGGCTAAAATTGTAAAATTTGAGCCTCTAGCTAGCGTTTCATGTTTACGAAATCTGATGCTAAAGTAACCCAACTCAAATTGCTCAAGAAACCTCAAAGTCCTGACAACCAAGGAGTACACACAGAGACAAGTATTTATTTAGGGCATGAACATAAACAGACAGCTGCTGGCAACTAAACAAATATATTTGTACAATTAAAAGACAGTGAACTGCAATGACCTGCTAAATTGACTGAAATCCAATACTTATACTGGGTTTGGTAATACCTGCGAAACTCGCGCTTTCCCGTATCCACTTAAAATATTTCAAAGATTATCTTACCAACGTTCAAATCATGCGGACTTCCGGTTTGATTGCTGAAACACTACTTCCGCTTTCAGTCCTGGACTTTTTTTCTTGGCCGAATCTGTAGTCCTTCTATCATTGGATGTAATTCATTTCAAATATTGGATGTAATTGTGCAATTACCAGTTTTTCTAAATTATACAACAATTTCCCTGATAATCTGGATATTTTTTATTTATCGGAGATGGATTTTAAAAAGCATTTGTTGTAAACATCTTGAATTTTATTGTATTTACCCATGTGCATCTGCTTATGAAGATCATTTGTTGTTGAGGGTTTGCTTTTCTTTTTAATGTATTTTAACTTTTTAATGTATTTTATGGTATTTTAATCTGTATTTTTTTAATGTATTTTTATTCCTGCACGCTGTAACTGGGACTACGTCCTGTAGCTTGCAATCTTTCTCAAATAAATAAAATAAATAAAAAATCTGTAGACCTTCCTATCTCATCTCGCTTCTCACACTTTGCCCTCAGCAATTCGCCACTTTCTAAACCTCTTCCTGTTCGCAACCCGAGTTATTGATTCAACGATTTCTTCTTTCTAAAACCGATCAAAAATATTTTATCCTGCCTTACCCACAGGATCGCAGAAACTTGTTGGCCGACTCTTGCATTAGTCTACTTAACTGGAGCCAATAAGAAAAG
The DNA here is from genome assembly GCA_951213105.1 of Amaurobius ferox. NCBI lineage: Eukaryota > Metazoa > Arthropoda > Arachnida > Araneae > Amaurobiidae > Amaurobius > Amaurobius ferox. The sequence continues at coordinate 63,235,320 of OX578138.1, forward strand.
TTTGTTATTGCAAAAGAACTTATAATTCAAAGCGAAAAATGAGAAAAATTATAAATGAAGGTTATAGAGATCTTACAAAATACAGAATTTTGAAATTTGATTCCAACAACTTGGCTAATGATTTGTGTATGACGCCATATTTCTCAAAGCTATAACATGGCCACGTTTAATATTATTTTCTCTCCATCTCATTCTTTTCTTTTACTTGTATAATTCTCTTTTCTTTCTGTCTGTCTGTCTAATTATTTTTCTACGCCGCACTTAGGGTTTATATTTTCTGATTTTTTTTTCTCGTTTTTATAGTATTTTAATTTAATTAACTACTACAATAAAAATTACACCACGATCAATAATAAAAAAACACTACAGTTTTACTTCTCTTTGTCGCACTAGGAGGCGCTACCATAATAGGCTCTGTTTAAGTCTCTAGTTCAATTCTCTGTATGTTTTCTGTGTCTTATTATTACTTTCCTTATATACATAATGTATAAGGAAAGTATTGTGACGGGGTCGAAAATTCAAGTTTTCGACGGGAGAGCACGTTTCAAGCATCCCTGATCACGAATCAAATGTTTTTGAGGTGATGGCTGTGTGTGTGTGTGTGTGTGTGTGTGAGTGTGTGTGAGTCTGTGAAGACAATATCTCACAAACGAATGGAGCGATTCGTATAAAATTTGGTGCAAAAATCACAATCCGTGAATACTGGAAGCTTATTGTTTTTAAACGGAATCGAATGTTCAGAACCCCCCTAAATTTTTGAGTGAAATTTTGAAAAAATCATCAAAAAAACAAAACCTTTAATAAAGTTACGCAAATAAATATTTCTTATGTAATTTTTCCTTAGAAAACGATTAACATAAACTTTATAACGCTAGTATGACCCGTTCTTGAGATATTGCACATTTTTCAAATAAATTTATCAAAAAATCCCATACATTAAAAAAATATATTAACTGTTGAGAAACATTTTCACTTTCCACATGTGATATTCTGCGATAAATTGGGTGACATCATTCTCGTGGATCTAGCTAGTTCCATTTATGAGAAAAGATACTTTGAGTAATACTTTTGTATTTGAACGCCAATAGTCATTTATCTGGTATAAGAATATCTTATGTCTCCGTCCATAACGCTTTACGAGATTTTGGCTACAAATTTGGCGGAATGTCGCCAACTTGGCGATTTTTAATTGTTGCCAAATTAACGAAAATCTCGACAAATAGATAAAAATGACGCTAAATCAATGAAAATGACGTCTCATTGACGAAAATTCAATATCTTGGAAAGAATATAAGTATCCACTATAAGAATAACATTTTTTTTAACTGTATAAGTAGTAATTTCATTGCATTATATAAGGAAAGTTATGTGTTGCCCACATAAGATTTTTATTATTTGTGTGCAAAGTCACGTTCTGCATTTGCTTTATAACATATGTTTGAAATGCATTTGGAAATGATAAGAAAAACTATACATTGTAGATTTATATCTTGAACCCTCTATAGTTCAAAATCCACTGTAAAACTCACTATTTTGCCTTTACAAATAAGACCATTTTTGTATGTTTTCCGATGCGGGTGTATAAACTATTTTTTTACTTTTTCTTCCCATATAGACATGAATTTCCAAAGATTTCCTTCCTTCCTTTCGTCTGCACCACTGAGATATCCATATTAAAGTAAACCCTTATTTCGCTTCCTCGTCTTTTTATTGAATAAATAGACTTCTTTTGAAATGTTTCCATCTTTCGTCATCGCTAGTTCACACAATAGTTATAAAATGTACTTTATGCTTGGCATAAAATTATTAATATTTATATATAGTCAATTCAAGTGACTTGTAATGCCAGATCTATCATCGTTTACAAATATCAATTGTATACAATAAGATGAAATTGTATTTTGAAAGTCGCATTGTTTGGGCAAGACTCGTGAAAAACCAAGAAATCACATTGAAATCGGCAGTCAGGAACCATGCAGGACATTTCTGTATTGAAATTATTGCTGATGGCATAGATGTTACAGAAATAATCAACATGGTTTACATATCTCAGCGGGAGGGTTTAACGCAGTTTGCGGTCGAGCACGTGACTTTACGTAAACCGGCGGAAGGACCAATCAGAATTGGAGGCGAATCATACCTGACCGTTCTTATAGTTCTCAAGCAAAATAAAGAAGAGCTTAAGTACTCCAACAAAAAGATATATCTTACATAAAGGAAATTCTGTCCGTCTGTGTGTGCAATTTGTAACAGGAAATGCAAGAATCGTACGGCTGTGAAATTTGGCACACTGGTACATCAGAATAGGTGCACCTCAACGTTATTTCTTTTAATTTCGTATTAGTTTTTTAGTCACTAATACGAAGGTTTATCCCGATTTATGCAATATTTACACAAAGTGATTCCTTAGCGGCCTAAAGTATTATCACAGTGTTTTCACCTAGAAACCATTGGTAAGATCAAAAAAGTTCTTTCAAACTAACTTTGAATAGCATCCATACGGAGAATAGTCAAATTTCATGGAATTTATATGTATATATATATATATACTTTTCGTACGTTTTAAACATCTCTGACTTTCATATGACGATATACTAAAACTGGCGTGCCATCCAAAGTTAATATTTTAACAGCAGCTCCTAAATCTACTCACAGTCTACTCCAGAAAAAAATCGAACGCATCGAGGTGAGATATAGGGTCGAAGGTTCTGCCACTCTCGCGTACAGTAGGAAGAACAGACTTGTTTTGTTGAGGGGAGTCCAGAGATTGCCTGTTTCAGATTCTTCGAGGTTTTAAGTCTTGTACTGTTTTCTCTTTTGTGGAGAGCATGTTTTGAGATTTGGGGTATGGTGTTAACTGTATCTGTATTGTTTTGTAGCAGGCACTTATTTTGCAGTGGCCAATATATAAATTGGTTTAATTGTGCTGAGGTTGTCAAAATAAAGATTTATGTTTTGGCATGCAATTTTCACTATTATTTAAATGAATAAAATTTATTTATTTTATTTTATATAACTGCCCTGTTTTAACTTCCGGGCAACGGCAGGTACATTTTCTAAGGGTAAAACGATAGACTGGAGTGAAGGAATACACATCGGAAAAATTAACTCACTTAAAGCTCTCCCTGAGAATGAACTCTCAGGTCCATTCTGATAGTGCCAAAGCCTTATAAATAGAACTTCGACTACTCTTCGCGAAGAGTAAGAACCAAGTTGAGTGAATCGTCAAGCGGCCCATTGGCAATTGATAGTGTGGAACACATACTCATTCTTATTCAATTAAATTGCGAGATTGAATATTTAAAAATTTAAAATCCATTAAAACAGGCTATGATCGAGCCGTCACATTAGGATTAAGAAAGTTTTGAGATGCAATTTCTTCCCTAAGTCTATTATTGTAAAGTATTTCACTTCATTTTCTCTCTCTTTCTCCCTCCCATCTCTCTTTATTTCTCACTTTGCTTATTTCTCTCTCCTTTTCTCTTCATTTCCTCTCCCTTTCTTTCCTTCTCTCTCTCTTATCTACCTTTCTCTATCTCTCTCTTTCACTCCCTCACTTTACTTTCCACTTTTCCCTCTCCCCTCCCAGACTCTTCTATTTTTCTCCATCCCTACTTTTCTCCTCCCCCATCTAGCCCTATTTCTTGTGAAAAAATTATTTATTTATTTATCTCGATTTCTTTTTCTCTCCTTTTCTCCTCTCACTATCTCTCGTTTCTCTCTTATCAACTTTCTCCCTCCTTCTCCGCCTGCTCACCCTTCCTTTTCTTCCCCTCTCGCTCTTTCACTTCATGACTTTCATCTATTTTTCGTACTACATAGTCTACCTCTAAAACATCACTCGGATGTCAGTGCAAAATCCTATCCAAGTAAAGACGAACTAACACTTTCCTAACTGCCGTTCTTAAAACACCTTATATCTTCTAAAAGGTGAGCTGGCATCGGATAGAACCACATAAACGTTTATTAAAGTAATTTCATTGAATACAGTAACCAGGAGAGTACATTTAATGATAGTATTACTAAACAATTTACACCAAGAATTCTGTGTATAGCATTTGTTCATAAGATCGACTTTAAATATATAAGGAAAGACAATCGTTTCGATAGTTCAATGGACTGTTTCGTCTGATCAGAGGGAGATCTGTGATTCAATTACCTGCTCGGACAAAAGTTCTTTGCATTGCTCTTCCTTATCCATTCAATAAAATAATTACAGATGGGTCACAATAAACGTATCTATATTCAAAGATATCTATATTCAAGACGTATTAAAGATATCTATACTCAAACGTATCTATATTCAAGATAGACCCCGAAGATATACATTGTCAAGCTTGGTATCAGTCGAAACATTTCGTCAAGTCCTTTACAATGAAATGTAATATGTTATAATTGCGATCATTAGGACCCACGAAACAAATTTTTTATTTATTTTTTCCCCCTTTTGTAAAATTTGTAAAAAAAAATTAATTCTGCTATGAGACTGTCGAGGTGAGCCACACTGCAGTTAATCATTAGTGTCTTAGAACTCATAGATGGCTCAGTTTAACAAATTTATAAATAGATGGCAGCACTATTTGTAACATTCAATTTCAATCATATATTTTACAGAAAATGAAATTTTATTATTTTGTTATTATTTTCTACTTTTAAAACATGTGCATTCAGTGAATTTATATACGAACGAAAATGTGGAAATATAAATCGAATGGCAAAAATTTAATTAAATATCAGTTAACATTTACCTTTTATCATATATATTCCAAATTCAAATTATTTTGGTATGGTTTAAAACAATCGCTTTTATAAAGTCAATTTGAAACTTTTATTATGGAGTGCATTTTGATGTTCTATTTTTATAAAAAATAAATAATAATAATATTCTATTTAGAAATATCTCATTGAAAATCCAACAAAAAGACGCACATGTGTAATTCCAATTCATCGGTAGATGGCAGCACTAAACATGAAACAATTTATAAATATTTTCTCGAACTTTAGTCTACGTTAAATAATATGAGAGAAAACTTCTTCAATAACAATATAAAAAGTTCAGGAATAACAGGATTTTCATATTTCGAGAAAATTTCGTATTGCAAAAGCGAACACATTTAGCAACATATAAATTGCAGGGTAAAAGGGTGAAAACAGAGTGATTCTCATCCGAAAAATTTTCAAAATTTAAAATATGACTATTTCATACATTTTAAAAAATACCTTTTAATTTGCATTTAGGGAGGAAAGGGGAGTTATCGCCTCTCTCAGATAAATTAGATATGAAATGTAGGCTCTATTGCAGAATTGTTGAACTGGTGGTCTTCTGACAAGGAGATAATGCTTAAAAGACATATTTAAAATTTACTAAATTAATGAAATATATTTATGAGCAATTATTGATACCTATTGAAATACAAAGCTGTAATAAAATGTGACGCGTAAATATTACTGAAATTAGTTTCCATAACAGCAAAAATCTTTTGATCGAAAATTTTGATGTGAATAGAATCTATGAATGGGGTTTCTCTGACGAGAAAAACGGGGCGTTACGAAACATGTAAACACTTCAGACGTTTAACTAATAGATAAATATGTAAATATTTTTCTTGCTTTGTCGGAAATAGGATCCAGATTATGAATATATAAAAATAATTTCCATATTTTGAAATATTTTTTTTTCGAAAAAACTTGAAAAATTATACTGCTTATATATTGTTTAAATGACTGTTGTTGTAGAGTTTACTTATGGCTTATCAAGCAATAAATTAAAAAAATCTGATGTGGACAACACATGACTTTCCTTATATACTGCAATGAATTTACTACTTTTACAGTAAAAAAAAATAGATTATTCTTATAGTAGATATTTATATTCTTTACAAGATGTAGAATTTTCGTCAATTAGTCTTCATTTTCATTGATTTAGCTTCATTTTTATCCATTAGGCAAGTTTTTCGTTAATTTAGCAACATTTAAAAAAGTCACCAAGTTGGCGACATTCCATGAAATTCGTCGCCAAAATCTCGCCAAACGTAATGGACGGAGAAATAAGTTATTCTTAAAATAGCAGGTAAATGACTATTGGCTTTCAAATACAAAAGTATTACTCAAAGTATATTTTTTCATGAATGGAACGAGCTAGATCCACGAGAATGATGTCACCAAATTTATCGCATGATATTGCATATGAAAAGTGAACATGTCCCTCAATAGGACATTTTTTTTTTTTTATGCGATTTTTAATAATTTTTTTTGAAAAATATGCAATATCTCGAGAACGGTTCATGTTAGCGTTCTAAAATTTGTCATTCGTTTTCTAAGGAAAAATTACATAAGAAATGTCTATTTGCGTAACTTTATTAAAGGTTTTGATTTCTTGATAATTTTTTCAAAATTTCACTCGAAAATTTAGGGGGGTTCTGAACATTCGATTGTGTTTTAAAACAATAGGCTTCCAGTATTCATGGATTGTGATTTTTGTAAAAATTTCATTCGAATCACTCCTTTCGTTCGTGAGATATCGTCTCCACAGACTCACTGACACACACACACACACACACAGACATCACCTCAAAAATGTTTGATTCGTGATCAGGGATGCTTGAAACGTGCTCTCCCGTCGAAAACTCGAATTCGAATTTTCGACCCCTTCACAATACTTTCCTTATACATTACTGTATCACATGATAGTAGTAAAAAAATGCATGATAGTAGTAGATGAAAGTAAAAAATAGGAATATTTAGACTTAAAACGACAAAATTAGTGCCAATATAAAATTTACACACATTGTAATTTGGTACGAAACCATTTGCTTAAAAGTACCCCACGCCGTTTTCATATTTATTGCAAATAAACACTATTTTAATGCCGTTAGACTACTCCCAATAAGAAAATTGGGAGGCTGTCAATTGTAGGCGTGGCCTTATACATTATTGACGCATGTCCTGGCTATTCACTGTTAGCTCTTTTTTTTTTTTTTTTTTTTTTTTTTTACTGTCAGCTCTTGCTCTTATTCACTGTTCTTGCTTCTTTTCTATAGTTGGACAAACATAATTATCAGTATTCACAATTTCTTTAAACCCTTAAGACAGTAACGTCTTAGCTCTTGCCCCGGCTACTAGGCAAAAATTTACAAAGGCCTCCCCCAGTCCTTTACATCTATTATTTTAGACAGGATACATAATAGGAAAATGCACAAAAATAAAACCTTCCGAATCTTTTAACAAACAATGAAAATTTATAAATACATGTAATATTTTAATATGATGATTCAACTCCAATACATTCGCATTTTAAATTGACATGACTATAAGCAGTGACGGGCAGTTACACATAAGGTATGCGGGGGCCAACGGCCGTACCGTGCTGAAAACACCGGTTCTCGTTAGATCACCGAAGTCAAGCAGCATCGGGCGCGGTTAGTACTTGGTGGGTGACCACCTCGGAACACCGCGTGCTGTTGGCCATCTCGGGTGCGGTATCCCCGTGGTTTGCGCGCTAGATTTGCACGCTACCACAAATGCCGCCGTGTTCATGCGGAGTACGATCACGTTAAACATGTGGGTCCGTAAGTCCTTCCGAGAGGTTGGTGGTAGGGGAAGGAGGGTACGGTCCCTGTGGATGCCTCCCCCACTGGGTTCCGGTCTAAATTGGGTGGCACTTCCCGGCCGTCCATACAGTTACCTTACACCTTTCTGGTAGGTCGGACGGTCTGGGTCTCAACTACAACATAAGGTATGCGGAGAGTAGTGTATGCAACCTCTATTAGCAAGCTATATTGTTGCGAACGTGTTTTCCACACACTGGCGTCTTTTCGTTCGTCTCTTTCGAAGACCAGACTCAGAAAACACCCGTGCAATCCGTGTCGTGATCCTAAGGTTGTCAGAAGATGAAGATAGGAGGAGGGTTGCGCGATTTAACGATTTATCCCCAATTAGGCGACATTTGGCGACTTCCCAATAGTTCGAGGAAGACCGAGAAATAACCATTATTCTATGAGATAAGAAGAATTCTGTAAATTTCTACAGAAATCTATAAACTGCATCATGACGCTGTTGGAGTCTAGTTGACGTGGCACGAACTACATTGAACTGTGATTTTTGTCAAGGTTTTGAGAATACTAGGGGCTGTTTTGTGCAATTACTTTCGTCAATATTTTGTGAATAATATCGGTTATTTTGTGAAATGAGTGGAGCATTTAAGTGCTATTTACCTGTATATTGTTCATGTTTACATTGTGCTTGTGAATAAACGTTAATTATCCAGAAACTTAGACTCATTCTTGTATTCTGCGTGTACACCCACAATTTCAGAGGTTACATCGTAACAATATGTAGCATGTACAGGGTGTCCCAAAAAGGATTGACACATTTAAAAAATGCATTAAAAAAAACAGAAGGCGATAGAAATGTAACGTTTGCGGCATTATACTTGGGAAACCAGGGAATTTTATTCAACCAATTTTCAAAATTCATTACAAAGGTCACCAACAGATGGCGCTGCGGGTGTGCGAGAGCTGCAAGGAAAAGCATACTGTCAGATAACCATTCTATACTTTGCTCAGCATTCTGCTAGCGTGTGCTGTTTGTCAAAGATTTTAAGTTGCTGTTGGTTTATTCATTGAAAATGGGAATTCGTTGGAACAGCGGATATTTCTTGACCGGACCATTCCGGCTGAAATGTTTGCACAGGTGTCTACGAATTCTGTTAGTTTGTCCATTCAGCAGCGCCATCTGTTGGTGACCTTTGGAACAAATTTTGAAAATTGGTTGAATAAAATTCCCTGGTTTCGTAAGTACAATGCAGCAAACGCAACATTTCTATCGCCTTCTGTTTTTTTTTTAAATGCATTTTTCAAATGTGATAGTCACTTTTAGGACATCCTGTATATGCACAGAATACATCAATAAATAGGAGGAGTGGGTATAAGCGGAATTCGTACATCCTATCCCGAAATGAGAAATCTTCTGACCTTGACATCTGAAGTTATGTACGCATGTGTTTCCGGCAATTCTGTACTTGGCAAGTATCTCAGCTTCCTTTGAGAGGTCTATTCGGAAAAATACGGATTCGACATTCTGTGCGTTAATTTTAGAACAATCCTAACCATCGTCAAATAAGACCAAATTAATAAATTTTAAAGGAGAAAGGAAACGTCCATGCCCTTCAACCCTCATAATCGTACCATCTATTGTTAAGGTTAGACTGCAATGTAAAAATCAATTTTGAATCAGTGGCGGCTAATGCTGTGAAGCAGGATAAGCGCTGTTTCAATTAAAATTATCGGCTGAGTAAGTTTTTATTATTTGGATAATTTCTTAGACTCGTTTGACTATCTATTAATAATATTTGAAAGCCCTTGTGCCAGTAGATTTCGATGATGTTCGTTGTTGAAGAGGAGGAATACCGCCACTGAATTTGCTTCACCCATTTCTGACGTCCCGATTCGCCACTGTTATGAATATTTTAATAGAAAAAAGACTAGTTCTAACTTCTTCAATCAAAAGTCAAGAAAACGTTTTTCAGATGCAGAGCAAAAGTTATTAAAAGGGCGTTCGGTGGACTTTATAATGATGGTAACATTGAAACGGTGTAATAATTCTTTCGATTGTCACCAACTGATTATTGGTGTGATAATTGCGTAAAATTTCACATTAATATTAAATAAATAAAAAAGAAAATACTACAAAATTGGTCTGAGCTGTTTCTAGACTTGTGTAAGGAATATCTGTGTGCTACATCGAGTAGCTGCTGTAGGCCACTCGAATTTTAATCGATATATGAATTGATCATTTTTTGTATGTGATCAATATATCAATCCGTTTGAACAAGCCTCGAATTCTCGAATCAAGCATTGTGGACAATAATTTTGAAATACACACGCTATTTGGGAGATCAATGTAATCAAGAATCTCTACTACAATCTAATGCAAATGCAATATATACTAATAATATAATATATGCTAATAATAATTCTGTTGCGCTTGACGAAAGCTAGCGTACTCTAAACAGAAATGTTCCACTACGGCACAATATACAGGGTTCTAAGGAAAATCCGAAAATCCACTATAGATTTTAAACCCCGTAACGTAGTGCCACGAAAAAATCTGATGTGGGCAGTACATGACTTGTCTTATATAATGCAATGAATTTGCTTCTTTCACAGTGAAAAAAAATTATGTATAAGATCCATGGCACAGTGTTTTTAATGTTGAATTGCATATTTGGCTCTTTTCCGGATGACAGCATGTAAAACTATTTCGTACCCAATAAACTTATATTTCACCCAACTCTCAAAAATCAAAATGTATTTTTGAAAAAATTTACAACAATTCCTGAGAAGGCTTTACAGGCATCATTAGAAGTTTCATATTTAATAGAGAAAAATTTCACACCACATACAATTGGAGAAAAACTCATCCATCCTTCAGCAATTAAAAAAATCTGATGTGGGCAACACATGACTTTCCTTAAATAATGTAATGAATTTACTACTTTTACAGTAAAAAAAATAGGTTTTTCTTATAGTAGATACTAATATTCTTTTCAAGATATTGAATTTTCGACAATTAGTCGTCATTTTCATTGATTTAGCGTCATTTTTATCCATTTGGCGAGATTTTCATTAATTTGGCAACATTTCAAAAAAGTCGCCAAGTTGGCGACATTCCGCGAAATTCGTCGCCAAAATCTCGCCAAGCGTTATGTACTAAGAAATAAGTTATTCTTACAGCAGATAAATGACTAGTGGCCTTCAAATACAAGAGTATTATTCAAAGTATCTTTTTTCATGAATGGAACGAGCTAGATCCACGAGAATGATGTCACTCAATTTATCGCAATGTATTACATATGAAAAGTGAACATGTTTCTCAATAGGAAACATGTTTTTTTTATATTTTATATGACTTTTGGATAATTTATTGAAAAATGTACAATATCTCGAGAACGGTTCATGTTAGGGTTCTAAAATTTATGTCAATCGTTTTCTAATGAAAAATTACATAAGAAATGTCTATTTGCGTAACTTTATTAGTGGTTTTGATTTTTTGACGATTTTTTCAAAATTTCATTCGAAAATTTAGGGGGTTCTGAACATTCGATTGCGTATAAAAACAATAGACTTCCAGTGTTTACGGATTGTGATTTTTGTACCGAATTTGGTTCGAATCGGTCCATTCGTTCGTCAGTTATCATCTCCACAGACTCACTGACACACATACTTTCACACACACAGAGAGAGAGAGAGAGAGAGACATCACTTCAAAAATGTTCGATTCGTGATCAGGGATGCTTTCAACGTGCTCTCCCGTCGAAAACTCGAACTCGAATTCGAATTTTCGACCCCGTCACAATACTTTCCTTATACATTATGTATATAAGGAAAGTAATAACACCAATTATGCATGGAGAAAAATATGGTAACGATTTAAAAACAATACCATTATCAAGAGATATCGGTTCTCGCCGAATTCCCGCCATATCACGTAATATATAGAATCAGTTCTGTTAAATCGAATGCAAAATTCTCCTGTATTTGCTCTACAACTTGACGAAACTACTGACATTACTAAATTATCTCAATTAATTTTTTATGTGAGATACGTTTTTGAAGAAGACATATCAGAAGATTTTTTTTTTGTTGTAAAAGATTAGAAGGAAACACAAATGGAGAGAAAATATTTGAAGTTAATTATAGATATTTTAAAACAAATGACCTTACCTGGACACACTGTGTCGCGGTTTGCACTGATGGTGCTGCAGCATTCACAGGCAGTAATAAAGGACTAAGTGGGTTAATAATGAAAATTGCTCCCCATGCAGTATTCAACCATTGCATGATACAAAGACAAGCTCTTGTTGCAAAAGATGTGAAGAATTGCACAAGATATTACAGGATGTTATTACTGTAATCAATTTCCTTAAAAGCAACAGTCGTCTCTTTCAATACTCTGTAATGCGATGGATTCTGTGTATAAGACATTATTACTATATCGAAGACAGATGGCTCTCACGCGGCAAAATACTGCGACGTATTTTCGAATTGAGAAACGAAGTTTACATTTCTTTTTTTTTTTTTTTTTTTGGTAGGAAAGAAACATATATTGGCAAGTTTATTCATGAATGAAAATTGGCTTGGAAAACTCAGTTACACGGTTGGCATTTTCGAAAAACTTAACGATTTGAATTTGAGTCTACAGGGAGAGAGTACAAACATTTTAACATCGAGCAGTGAAATTGAAGCTTTTAAGAATAAGTTGCTACTTTGGCAAGGAGAATTGAACAAAAACAACACAGACATGTTCCCGTGCTTTTCTAAATTTACTAAAGAAAATAATATAGATTTCTTGTTATTTAAAAACATCATTTCCAGTCATATGATGAAATTGGGAGAAAACTTTTCGAAAAGGTTCGAAAAATTTCCAGCTAATGAATTAGGTTGGATCCGTGATCCCTTTTCGTTTGATATTTTTAATTCCAATATCCCTTTAAATGAAAAAGAACAGTTAATTGAAGTTTCAAGCGGCGAAACATTGCACATTCAATTTAAGTCTCTGACTTGCCAAACATTTTGGTTATCGGTTAGAACGTGCATTGCCGATTTTAAGAAAAAGGCAGTTAATATTTTGATTCAGTTTGCATCGATCTACTTATGTGAAACCGGCTTTTCAAAATTAGTTGCCATTAAAACAAAATATCGATCGCGATTGGATCCAGAGGATGACTTGCGGCTTGCGATTTCCAATACAGATCGGAACATAGAAGCAATCATAAGCTCTGTGCAAAAGCATGCCTCATATTGAATTCCTTTTATGTAAAGTTTATTAAAAGTATTTTTCATTAAAAAAATATTTATATCCATATGCATAAATAAAACCATTTTTTCATAAAATTATGTGTTTTATTCAGACCTCTTATAAGGCAAAAACATAAGCGCAAATCCCAGAAAGAATTTCACTTTAACTACATTGACGATTTAAAAAACGTCTACTGTCTATCCAGGGGTCACGATAAAATTTTACTCAAAATGGGGGTGTCGGAAATGAAAATAGTTTGCGCAACACTGAGCTAGATGATATGCCCGCCATATGCAGGAATTAAAAATTTGCAAAACATTCCTCCTATTTAGGGTCATTTTTATCAGTTTTCGTCAATGTGGCAACATTTAAAAAGTTGCCAAGTTGGCGACATCCCGCCAATTTTTCGTCAAACATTATAGAAGAACGAACGGCGAAATGAGTTATTCTTATAGTTTACTTTTATGTTCTTTCCAAGATATTGAATTTTCATCAATTAGTTGTCATTTTCATTGATTTAGCGACATTTTTATCAATTTGGCGACATTTTCGTCAATTTGGCAACATTTTAAAAAGTCATCAAGTGGGCGATATTCCACCAAATTTGTTGCCAAAATTTCGCCAGGAATTATGGACTGAGAAATAGAATTCATACAGTAGATAAATGACTTATGGCGTCCAAATGCAAAACTCTTGCCCAAAGTATCTTCTCTCGTGAATGGAACGAACTAGATCCACGAGAATGATGTTAACAAATTTATCGGATAATATTACAATTGAAAAGTCAACATATTTCACAATAGTTAATACTTTTTACAAATGTTTTGTGATGTTTTAATACATTTATTTGAAAACTGTGCAATATCTCGAGAAGGATCCATGCTAGAGTTTAAATATTTGCGTCAATCGTTTACTAATGAAACATTACATAAGAAATGATTATTTACGTAACTTTATTGAAAGTTTCTCGAGATTTTTTTTTTTTTTATGTTTTTTCAAATTTTCATAGGAATATTTGGGGGAGTTCTGAACATATTGGCAAAATGTTAATGATATAACTTTAATAGCAAAATCGCGGCTCCGGTCTCGTATTTATTATTTTATAACTTTCAGGGAAAATTCTAAATCGGAAACAAAATCGGGGACAGAAACAATCCGGGAGGTATGTCTTCTTTCAGGGACTGTACCCGAAAATCGGAGGCAAATATTCACCTTACCTTATGACCACTTGTAAAGAATATGGGTAACATTTAGAGTATAAATAAATTCTAATACAATCAATAGTATTGCTAAGAAATGACATGGGGGGGGGGGAGGACTAACCAAATATTATGTTTCCCATTCCACCAAATATCATGTATCGGAACTTGAATGCATTCCCTCGGGGTGGTTATAACCCCCACCGGCAAAGACAGCGATCAGAATCGACCGTACCCTCTCTAAGGAAACATGCATTGACAATGGGGGCTCTATTGAAATATACATAGACCGTTGAAGCATTTTATAAAATTTTTCACAATAAAAATTTAACAATAAGAACCACATAACTTTAATGCATTTTTTACTCTTATGTTTTAGAAATTTACATAAAAGACATATAAAAACTAGCAGCATACCCGTTCTTCGTACCGAGTACACAATACAAAGAAACTTAAAATTCACAATTATGTACAAATTCCTATAGTATACTAAATGATATTTTTAATCAAAATATTCTGTTAAAATATTTAATTTAATGCTCCTTAAAAGAAGTTTAAGAATCTGTGTTCTCGCTACACAAAATTATCTTCACGGACAGATCTGAAGAATAAAACACCCTGACGCCTTTTGTAAGCAAATTTACAAAAAATGTGGAATTGAATCAATATATGCAAAAAAAAAAGAGATTAAATTGTATGGGACCCGTACTACTTATATACGCGAATATTAAAAGATATAACCTGTATTAGTAGATTACATGTATAAATTGAAAATATTAATAAACCCGTAATCTTTAAATTTGGAGGCAGTAATTGATTCCAATATATGCCAAAATGAAAGTGCTAAAATTATATGGGAAGTACTACGTATAATGTCGTAGATTAGAAGATATGTCTGTGTGTTAGTAGAAGATTACCCGTATTACAATATGAGTCTCAAATATCATTGCTAAATAAAACAGATGACGTACTAAATTGAAAATATCAATAATCCCCGTGATCTTTACACCAGAAGGCCGTAATTGATTCCAATATATACCAATCTTGAAAATATCAATAATTTCTAAATCAATAATTCCCGAAAATATCAATAATAATAATAATATTTAAACCTGGAGACCGTAATTGAGATTATCCAGTCAAAAATGCAATTGTCAATGAAATTTATCTTATATACATATCTTTATTATTGAAATCGGAAAAGATTTAACAAGAAAGATCAATCATGCATAAGCATTGATCATGAAACACTTTCCAACTGAAATGCAATTTCATTTAAAAATTTCTAAAATGTGATACATTCAGTGGTGATATCATTTACATTATCACAGTGCTACAGTAATTTATTATACTTAAATATTTAAAACGGTATCGAAATATAAATCATCTGATTCTTTATGCAAAATCAATGAATATTTCATTCATATAACTTGTATTCCAGACTCCAGAGCTAAATAATTTTGTGTGAAAAAATTCAGCAATTCTTATGTAATTCATCTTACAATCGCTTGAGATATTTGCATATTGCATATGTTAAAATTAGGCTTCGTTGAAGAAATAATAAAAGTTTAGGGATCATTTAAAATCACAACTATTGTAATTGCATAGGCACGGAATTTACATACACAGATAATACACAGATAATATAGGTGTGTATGTGTATGTACTCAAAGTATTGGAATCGTGCCGAAGATCGGAACTCGAATTTTCAAAGGATCTACACGTTTTGGGACTTCTAGAACACGAAAAAACTATTTTTAGGAAGACTTCTGTGTGTGTAAGGGTGTATCTGTGTATGTTTCTGTGTGTTTGTCTGGATATTACATCCACTCTAATTGAAAAACTAATGAACCGAATTTCATAAAATTTGGTAGGTGTGTTTTTTGTGGGAAATCCTGATGTTCATTAGATTATAGTACGATTCGTAATAAAAGAATCTGCCTTCTTTGCGAAATGGCCGCAGAAATTGCCTTTATCCACTCTAGCTAAAAACTAATGGAACAGATTTAACAAAATTTGGTGTATAATATTTCAATAACCTACAAGTGATTTATATACCAAATTTAACAAAATTTTGTATATAAATCATTTGTAGGTTATTCTAGTACGATTCGGGAAAACGGAACGGGCTATTTTTGCGAAATGGCGCGCAAAAATTGTTATATATAAAAATAAAAGACTACGTGTGCTCAATTATATCAATTAAATTCCTATTTTATACGTGATGTTTGACAACAAAAAGAATAAGACTAACTCCATTACTCTAGGACTACCCGTTCTTGAGATAATCTAGTTTTTTCGCGTTTTCGCTACGCCACCTTTGGCAATAAGTCCAGCTATCAAATGAGAACCAAATTTAAGTTTAACGTGTAAATTCAATGTCATTTAAAATACTCATGGTTGTTATTTTGTGCAGATAAACTCAAATTATTATGAATAAATAAAGAGAACGAATATGAGTCTGCAGGGAAAGACATGTGCTGTCCACATCTGAATTTTTAACAATATTACATCAATGATTTATGGAAGTGAACGGGGATTATTTTCAGCCCATTTCGAAAAAAATGTATGATCAATATTTAATGATCCATCAAATTTTTGTAGAATAAAATGTTCTAGTTCTACAAATTTAAGCTTTGTACCAAATTTTAACTCTGTAGGACGTAGGAAAGTGCATTAAAAATGCCATCAAATAAGTATATCATGAAGAGTTATATAAAATGTAAAAAAAAATGGAAATTGTTATCTACCAAATTTATTTTTAAATGTGAAGCCTCTCCCAAATGCAAAACAATAAATGGAAAGATATTTATTATATAATATATCTCTCTTTTCTTTCTGGAAGATATCCCAAAGTCAGAATTTAATTGAATTTGTTTTTTTCCCTATATCAAATAATTTTTAATTAAAAAACTACTTAGCATATTTTACTGAATTTTTTTTTATATATTCTATGGGATAATGTGAATATTTCCTAAAAATTTCGAAGCAATTCGTGAATTTTAAATTTACTTAAAAAATGTTTGAAAAATTAGGTCCCATAGGGTTCAATGTATTTCATTTTTTCAACCCGGTTTCAATAAAAAACTAATTGGGTGATATTATTTATTTATATTCCCATAGGTCCTACAGACCGTCTGAACAACATACTAAAATTTCATTTTGATAAAGTCATTTTTACGGCAGTTATCGTGCTAACGGACAGACAGACAGACAGACAGACAGAATGAACAAAGTCATAAACACTTTTCAACTTTGTTGTAAAGTGTTAATAAAAATCGTCTGTCTCATAAACGCATTGGATTTAAATCCGTTGCTAAGCGACATGATATCATTTGCTTTAAATAAATTGGTTGAAAATATATCGTCTGAAATATGCTATCTCTATGGAAAGTTTAGCTAGCGACATTTTAAAAAATCGCCAAGTTTATCGCCAAGTGAGACTTTAGAACTCACAGTCCCACTTGTCGACAAATTAACGAAACTTCATCACAATACTAGCCCCTAACAAAACACAATTAATTTCATTTATTTAGAGCAATTTTATCAATTTCAAGATATTTTTTATAGATTTACAAACATTTTTATCAATTTGGTGACATTTTGAAATTCGCTAAATGTGTTACTAAGTAGGACGGTTGGACTGACAGACAAATGCTAATGAAACATCATTTCAGTACTCTCTTCTAACAAAACAAAATAAATTTCATTGATTTGCGACATTTTTATCAATTTGGCGACATTTCTGTCAGTTTGGCAACGTTTAAAGAAAGTTGCCAAGTTCTCAATATCCCGCCAAACAAACAGACAGACAGACAGGCAGATTTTCAATTTTATTTATATAGATAGAATAACAATCAAGTTAAATAAATTGTTAATATATTCGATAAATTTGATAATTTTCCTGATTTGGGCTAAAAAATTAAAATATGACCTTCAATTTACTGGCTAATATGCAACTGTATAGCTAAATGACCTAGAATCAGCGAGCCATACAATAGCTAAATCCGGAATTTGCACACTTGGGGAAAATGCTCAATTTTATATTTTCCTGGTAATTTTAGGCTTACGATTTTTAAATATGTCACATTAAATGTCAAAATGATTTTGAATAAATTAAAAATTAAAGTTTAAATAAGGGAAAAATGACGCGATGTCATGTGATCTTGACACACTACGTGATTGGCTCAGACGTCACTGTGCATGAAGTGTCAGTGTTTACGTTTTAAAAACAACGCTAGATCAATTCGCTTCTTCGCATTCATAATTTAGAAATCATTTATTGAGCCGTAAATTTTATAATCTTTTTTACTTTTACCGTATATTTTAATTGTATAACCCATCCATTTCATTTTGTTTAAAATGTCGATTTTTCCGGGATTTGCCAAAGGACACTCCGATAATCTTCCTAAAATTGACGCTATATGTATGTTTTCGTTTTTGGGAACGAATCCCAATTTTATTGGAGCAGAAATGCGAGGAGTTAAAACTTAAGAGGTATGTATGATCTTCATTAATATTGACAAATAAATCCAAAACTAATTCAAATGCATGAATAATTCTTTTACATTTAAAACTTTAATTTTGATTGCACGTGGAAATAGTCGCACACTACAATGTCCTATTCTGTTTTCAAGCTGATAATTTATTTTTTATAGTAGTTAATATTGTAGTTTGAAATTATGTAAAGACAAATAAAGCATAATAATAAAGACAAATAAAG